>WJFB01000274.1:44092-77166 GCA_009870185.1 Pygmarrhopalites habei | reverse complement strand
ATAATTGTGAGTGTGTGTGTTTTTCCTTTTTGTTAAATATCTGTGAGGAGGTTTGGTCAGAAAGAAGAGTGACGTCAAATAGACTTGACCTCCTCCATCCTCTACGAATTACTATTACACATAGTTGTAGCTTATTTTTGCTTAGAAAAAATGACGTGGTAATTTCGTCGTGTATGAATGAATGCCGATTTCTTTTGTATGTGACTATAACTTTTTTATATATAAAAATTATGATGATATATTATTACGAGAGAGTAATAATAAACGACTATGCCGCTTAAATATATTGTGAAAAATATATTTAAATTATATGCATATTGTGAACAAGGAAAATACCTGTTAATAAGAATAATTGTATGTTCAATGTTCGTTAAATTGTTTGTTTTAATCGTGTAATTCCATGGAGTACTTGTACGGTTGAGAGGTGATGGAAAAGTGAAGATTGCAGGGTCTGAATTGACTATTGAATGACGTAAATCTATATATTAGTGTAGCATAATATGACGAACATGGAAAAAGATTTTTAGAATGTAGTAGTCTCTAATTTATACATAAATAGTAAGAGCTTGGATCACACTCAAATACACATACAAAAATGATGTGTTCCAAGATTTTCATCCTAAGAAAGGAAAATACAGTTATCTAATAATAAATAATATTGTAATAATAATTTTTTTGAAAGACGACGAAAGTGAAATTTGTAGAGTACTAGAGATGAGGAGTCAGAGCTATAATTCGCAAAAAGTTCAAAGGACTCTCTTCGCGAGTGTGAACAATTGTTTTTACACTGCACTGTGTGTGTACACTTAAAGTACATGTAGACTCGTTCAGTGTCATCATCACCTATTATTATTATGTATAAATATATATGATTTTCCTTCTGTGTTCCTTTCCATTGAAACTTTTTATACTATTAACGCTACAGTTATAGTGCAATGAGCTGCTCGTATAATTGTGGCAGTCTGAGAAAGAAAGCTTTGTGCCACGATTTGATTTCCTATTTTTTACAAAAAATTTTTACTAATATATAGTAGGCAACTTACAGCGTAACTGAGGTATAAAAAAGTCATTGTTCTTGTGCTGCTTCTGCTGGTTACTAATTTTAAAGTTGGATATAACTTTTAATATGACGATACATTTACAAATACAATTGTGAAACGTAATTATTTTTTTCTAAAAAGTGAATTTTCCCCAGTTACAAAAAAATAAATGACGATAAATTTCATAATAAATTTAAATGACAGAATGTGTACATCTTCAAATTATACATTATTAAAGAACAACAGCAAACGAAAGACGTAAATAATGACGTGGGAATTATGATCATTTGTTTATTTGTTTTTTGATATAGAGAAAAGACAGAGGTGAAAGCACTACACATAGAGAAAGCAATTTTTTGTACTAAATTATTACTTACAAATAATGACAATTTAGGATTTATTTTGGACTTTTCTACCAGCAAGTGACTGTGAGCAGTTTTTTTAATGTGTTCAGTGTAACGATATAATCTAAATATCTTTGGTCTGGTAGTATGATTATTAATTTATACAAAGACGTGAATGTCATGTGTAACAAAAATTTTGAGCGTTTTTTATAATAATTTAAACCACACGACGACATACTCGGTCTGTCTATTATCTAATCCACACTAAACTAATAACTAATTAATATACAACTATAGTAAATTAAATCATAAAAACTATACAGTGACAACAGATTCAAAAGAAAAAAATTCATTAAAAATTCTTCTTCATCTCTCGGGAGAATTTTAAGCTGTGATGCGTAGTGTTAAAGGAGAATGGAAGAAAAGAAACATCTCAGAAATTGATTTGGAAATAAGAACAAGCTTTACTTAGAATGGAGATTACAAGAGTATAATTTTTAAAAAAGAAAAATAATACACGTTTGTATACCGTCGGTATTACATTATTTATAATAGATTTATATATTTAATGCTAAGGATCCAGGGTCAATCCTATATGAATACCCACATATATAGAATCTCACATTCTCATGTGTGTGTGTGTCAGGCAGACATAAATTATATGAATCCTAAATTTAAGACCGTAAGTCTTTATATCATGCTTTAACTATAAACGAATAGATATGATCCAATTCATTACTGGTTTAAGTTTTGTCTTCCGGGTCAATGTAATTTCCTTAATTTGACTGATGTTTATATATTTTGAAAAATGAAATTGTTATCATTTCTGTCTCCACAGATCCTCAGCTGTAGAATTAAATTTCTCTTCGTGATTTCATTGAAGGGAAAGCCAATATGTAGAAAGTGAAAAGAAGTTTTTAGCTTTCTCCTCAGTCCTCAGAATGTGAGATGCTCTATATACTATATCCTCATAAGAACTACATATTTATGATTTTGTGTATAAAAAAGTCTCAATACCATATACTATATATATTAACCCCTAGGATGGATACGCATATTAAGGCGTAAATATTATATACCGGGTGTACGGACAGAATTTAGACCCTTTCGAGTTATGAAAAAAATAAAAAGTGAAAGTGTCCATCTTCTCCCCGTATGTACACGGTATCATAATAATAATGATAATAATAATATCGTGACGAAGTATATGTTGTTTAATAATCCGTGTATCTCGTGTGCTACTTGATATGAATATATTATATATACATAATATATAAGTTCACTGTCATAATTCTCTCGTTTTACAACGTTTCTTACCAAATTAAATGAGAGGTCCATTTTTAATTATTTTTTAAATGAAGTATTACGAGGCTAGTATTAAAAATAAGATTATTAATAAATGCAATATACATATTTATATCCGTGCGAATATTTTATGATTTTTTCCAATGATTTATTTCACTTCTCATTTTCCCTCATAATCATGCTTTAATTGAAAGACAATTCTCAACCTCATACTTTTTTTATTCACATCATTTCAGTTTATTATTTTTATTAGTAGATTTTTTGTATTATATAGAGCTCAGAGATCATTATTTTTTTGTTGTTGGACGGTAGCTAAAGGACACCTGCTTGGAAACTGTACCTTTTTTATTACGACAACATCTTTAAGGAGAAAGTACCTTCTTTCATAGTTAATGTTGTACAGAGTTTTGAATTTTACAAGCCAACTCGCTTTAACTGCAGACGAATGTGGCCAATTTGATTTAATTAGCTTTACATAGCACGGTTAGTAATCCAGTAAGATATTTTTCGTGGTTAGTAATCCATTCTACAAACAATAAAAATAGTTTCAGAATGGAAAATTTAAAAAAATTAGTTGTGAAAGAATGCTTTCACTTTTCTTAGCTTTCACTTTCACTTTCACAAAATAATTTGACTCGATTTAGTTTTGTTCTTAAATTCAATAGATTTACGATTGTGGTTTAACTCACAAAATTCTGTACATCACATGAGACTGACTGGTTTCCCTTTAGACTTGTGTCGGTAATAAACGACAGTTTTTTGTGTTTCTCAAAAAAACAGTGTCATATTACATTTTTTTAGCTACTGTAATTATTAATAACATCCATACATAATTTATAACAATACATAAAACAGTTTACATAATTATTTTTACGAGTTTGCACTTGACCTATACAGTATTATAATAGTAGTAAATTGTACATGATAATAGTTACATTTCAATTTGGTATCAAATTGTGCTTTTTTGGTTGTCACCGTCTTAAGCAAAGAAAGTGCATTTAATTGCACCTTTCTCCTGGATATATCCTTACAACAAAGATAAATTCTCTTTCTTTCTTTAATGTAATCTTTACATATGGCTTTATTTATGGCATAACGCTCCGTTTCTCTTTAACATTTTTAGGGATGGGATTTTTAGGGATACAAAATCTAGAATACATAATTAATTTCAGTTTCTTAGATTTCGCCAGCTTTCTATGAACATATATGTATATACAGTATGCCTCCAAAAAAATCATCACATTCTCGTATACATGAAATATTACTAGTAAATATATTTTAATTATTTTTACTGGAACAAAAAAATTCATGGTGGTATTCCATCCGGGTACTTTTTATACAGGATGTTAAAATGGAAAAATGACACTCAACAGTGAATATTAAGTAGTAACTTACACACTCTCTTCCCTAACACACGATCAACATGTTCTTTCTTGAGCGTCTAATCAACTTTTGGAAGTAAAATCACAAAAACAGGTACATGGTCAATAACATTGAACAGCACTAATCAAAAAAAGATAAAAACAATCCCTGTACATGTATGAACTATAAATACTTGAGGACCTCAAGTTGAGGTGATCCTCCGGGTCTGTCGTTACAAAACGAACTGGGTAACAAAAGAAAAGAAATGTACGCAGGAGAGGGTTTTCCAGAGAAGAGTGGGATGTTTCTGAAGCAAAAGATTTAAAGATGGCTATTAGCTCACATGGAATTTAAGATGATGATGAATTAACTCACAATCAATTTCATAAATCTTTGTCTATATGTTGTACAAGCTACAGTTAGGCAGGGCAATAGATCCTTTACAAAATATTACTATGTCTTCACCCTCCAATTCTTCTTTCAAAAATCACATCCCTTAAGGCACAATTCTTGACTTTTTTCCATTTTTAGTCGGCTGACTTTATTAATTCTTTGTCCATCTAACTCTAGTATCTCTCTTTCGACTTACTGTTTACGATTTACAAACATATGGAAGCTAGTTTACTCAGAATATGACTAGTGTATTTGTATACCCATTTAGTTTGTGTAATAAAGAAAGAGCTCAGCATCAGAATGAAATTTTTTCGCAGATCGGTTGTACACGATTAAGCTATATGTTCTGTTCCAGTTAAATTGCACTAAAAAATTACTTAAGGGGAAAAAAGAAAAGAATTTTGGCCACTGACATGTCAGAAATGTTTATGAGTGTTTGTGGGTCATTGTTATTAAAAACCTTCTGTCATTCGAGTACTACAAATTTTTGTAAAAAATACAGACAAATAAAGACATACTTTCTTCAATTTTGTACTCGTTACTACTTTCACGTTGATTGTTAACCCTTTGTCAAATTACAACATAAATGGTTCAATTACTTGGCAAAGTCAATTTTGATATGCGTAAAAAATTATTAGCAAATCCAATGTGATGATACAAGTGAAGGCAAGTTCATACTTGATTAAATACAAAAATTCTTGTCATTTTTAATTTTTAGAAAATGAAAAAATAATCAAATAAGAATGCTGTTTTTTTGACTGTGGAATACAAAATCCTTACTGCTCCTTGGTTATTCATCTTCCCTATTTTACAATCGGACTGGGGCTTGTTTACTACATTTGCATTTAAGGAGCCTGAAATAAAATTCAACAATTATTATAGTTTGAAAGAAAATCACTTAACATTTTTATCTTCAAATACAAAACTCGTTGTCACTTACCGACCAAAAGCATTGCGAAAGTCTCGATTGAAGGCTGTGTATACTGTAAAATAAGAAAAATGAAAAGAATAATTGATTAAATCCAAATTAACAAGAAAGTCTAAAAGTGCGTTAAACGAGTTCTTTGTTTCCTTCATTGTATGCCATATGCCTCAAGACAAGACGAGGCTGGGTCAATGTGATACTGAAATGAACTTTGTACCCTTGTATTTTGTCCCCTTATTTATCAGAAGACACACATCCGTAACTCGTTGTGTAGAATTTAGTTTTAAAGGTCGGTATAAATACATTAATAATAACACACACATGTGTGTGCAATTAATTACAGGAGACTTGACTAGAGAGAGAGAGGGAGAGGGAAGAACTAAAGTAAAATAAATATAGCACACACACTCTTCTCTTTATTTAGCATGTCTTCCATTATTTATATTATTTTATCAGATTCAACTTGATTTATTAACTAAAGCTGTGGCTCCAAAATTCCGCTTCCATGTGTGCTTAAATGTGGATATGAGGAAGGGGCCAAGAGCAAAAGACTATAAAAAGAGTTTCTACTCTGCAGATTCTGTCTCTGTTGTCTCACTCCCTCGAGTGTCCATATAGTCAATGCATTTACATATTATAATTTCAGCCTAATGTATGCAGTATCCATCGTACGTCATCCACATGAAAGATTCTCAACCCCTAAATTTTTTCTTTGTGGATTAATTTTATGAATTTGAAAAATCATTATTTTAAAAAATTTCATTTTTCACCCTGGCCCCTCCAATACATGTACATATGTATTGTACATAATAAACATATCGTGAATAAATCTCAATTTATCTGCCAAGAAAAGCGAAGAAGAGGAAAAGAGTGTGCATGCAGACATTTTAATTTAAAGATTAGATTAATCATTCATTCAGTATGATGTATTGTAGTATAAATTATAAAAGGGAAAGATTTTATCATACCTAAAAAGATTCACACACGCCCTCCTACTTAAGCATAGCCGAAAGAGTTTTAAATTTATAGTTAGCAGAGAGACTCTCTGGGTGTCAAGCAAACACCTTCCAATAATGAGGTTAATTACACTGAATAGTGTGAACAGTGAAATATATAATTTAATTCTAGGAATTGTGTCGATACTTAATAATATCTGGAATCTCATTTATTTTTGTCCAAGTTTATGTTCTAGCTTAGAAAAGGTCCAAATTTTTGTTATTTTGCTTAAAATTAACCATCACGGGAAAATAAAAGTTTTACATGTACAGACAAAAAAAAGTTGTAAATTACGCAAAATCCTTATAATATATTTACATGGAGAAGTATGTGTGACGTAGATCATGTCAGACAGTGCGTACTACATTCCTTTTACCCGAGCTGGACAAAACTTTTGGGGGACAAAACTTTGTTTGAAGAGTCAAAGTGTGTGACGCAGTGTATTATGACAAACATGCTCAATAATTGTTAGCAGAAAAGCGTAAAAGTGCGTACAAATGAGTAAAAGTCTCTTGGAGCAGACTTTCTCCGTACTTTCACTTTCTAAAAAAATAATTTATAAAATGTGAAAGTGTTCACTTACAGAACGGATTGATGAGAGATGAAATCCATCCTAGCCAAGTAGCACCTTCCATGACCAAATCATTACCCGTAGCTATAAAATTTAAAGAAAATCAACATTTATTAGTACACATGAGGAGTGGATACTGTTTGGCTTATTCACTGTATTTGGATCATTCAAGTGGTACGTTTCTTCTCAATTTGTTCTACAGATAGAAAGGCGATTCTATGAATCTTCATATCCTTTTATTTAATAAAGGAATAGATTTCAAAAAATCTTTTTGGGATTTGTCAAGGTCACAAGTACAAAGTTCGGAAATATCAGGTACAAATAGAATAAAAATGATGCATCTTGAGGAAAACTACAAACTTTTCACCCCTTTCTCTTTTCAGCTCTGTTGTTTATATTTTCCATGTGGGATGGAAACCATGGTTCATTTACAATTCACTTTGACTTTTGTTTTTATTTTCCCTCTTCCCTTACGAGTGCAACCATGCAGTTCCAAGAACCATGAGGAAGAGAAAGTCTCTAAATGTGGAACGAAGAGTGGGATGTGATTGTGTTATACCATGAATAATAAAAATATGAAGACAGGGTCACAGACTCTGACATCACACACACACGCAAAGAATACTTTGAAACTTTGTTTTTTACAAAAAAGAGTCGTCTTCTTCTCCAAGGGGTCATAGATTCTATTCGAGTTGGGTATAAGAATGAAGGAGAAAGTCAAAGGGAGTCATACGTAACGAAATTTAGGGGTTCAGTTACATCATTCATAATTCAAAAAGTAGTAAACTAAATCATAAAATTTACACAAGGATGTGGTGACACGCACACTCACTCTCCCGCACCAAAAATTTACGATTCCACCATATAAGAACAAATCTGGTAGGTAAACTGATTTCTCCATAGAAATGCACAACTTGAAATTCCGAGTCCTTTCCTCACATACACACACAAATGTTGACAACGAGGTCAATGAATCACCCGACATTCTAATTTTCTTGTGGATCCACCCTTTTGAACCCTCTTTTTATCAGTCCAAATACAAAAATATTGGAAAACTCTGCTCATTTTGACAATTAACAAGTTTCTACGAGAAATCCGTCCATCTTCCATTCAATTGTGAGGGAATGAATATATAATTTATCATGGGTATTACCCGAACACACCACATTATGCATCTCCCTAGGAAAATCTAATTAACCAAGTATACGTGACTCTTCTTATACCTACATAAAGAATATGATTCATCTGTATACAGCCAATTAACTCAACTTTTCATCCTTCTCTCTTCAGTCTATCCAACTCTATATTCACAAAAAAAGAAAAAGTTCTCCGACGTCGTCTGACTCTTCCCTCAATTTTTATTATTATTTCAAACTTTTGTACATCACACATCCTTTAACATGATGACATCATCATGATGAGGAGATGATGTCCCTTCTTCCCAACTCCCAATCTTACAACACAAAATTAATCGAAAAATGAGGGAACACTATAGGAATTTCTGTGGAAAAAAAAACTTTCTCCTTTTTAAATTTTAAGTTTTAATGGATAAGTCATCTTCATTCCATATCCTTCCAATCAATTCTCTACTACCAGCACAGACTGCCTACGCACACACACGCACACTCAATTCCATTTTCATAATAAACGACTAGGAAGAATTTACACTAGTTTGAAACCGAGCAAAAATATTTTGTCCTATCGTATGAAATATTTAGGTTATATAAAATTGCCTTTTATAACCTACTTAAGATTACAATATTAGTCAGAATTTGAAAATAGACACAAGTACGTTCAACTCGTCAATAAATCTGCTTAGGATTCCCAATAGCCCTGTCCTTCCAGTCCTTTTTGTATAGACAGACTGAGGGCTTATCTTTAAAAATATGACAATAACAGATTTTGAATGGGTAATAGGAATATTGTATCAATACATGTGCATGTTGTAGTAAGAAGGGATTGAAGGGAAGGGAAAGCACATGAAATATTTGTCTTGTTGAAAAAATCTGTTGGAGTGCATTGAAATATTCATAGCGTGACGTCGTGGTTTACGCATAGCTACCCAATCTACATATCTTTTATTTCCTCTCTCTCTCCAATTCAATCTTTACCTTCTCCTTTTCTTGTCTTTGAACTTATCTCCATAGGATTGTCCTTGTCGATTCAAAACCTTTTGTAGGTATGACTTGTGCCTGTTTTTAGTCTGTGTGCACCATACTGTACTTTCTCCTCTAAATCCCATTGAATCTCACAAACTTTCTTTTTTTGTCCTATTGACCTTCTACACACAATTCTATTTCTTGAGTATTTTTTTTTGTTTTGACAAAAAAAATGATTGACTGTTCTCCGATTTTCAATTTTGTTGGTTTGTTTGGTTTGATGTGGTTGTCTGACGTAAAACATTCTCTTTTCAGTAGTAACGGTTTCTGAACTTTCTCCAGTTGTGTGGGGGAGTGTGTATGTGGAAAGAAAGGAGGGACATTTGAATTAAGAATGTTGGGATGTCAAGAGATACAATAAAAACAAGACATTAATCTAATTTCAACATAGATAGGGATGGCTGATAGAAATCCTTCATCATTTCCATCCTATCCCATATACATACATACATTACATTATAGTGTGTGTACAGGATGAAGAGTCGATGTTCCTCCTCCCCCAGAAATGCCCCTGACTAGACTGAAGAATGGCAAAGTTCCATATCATCAGACAGAGATGCACAATCATCTTCTACATTCCGAGCCAAAGACCAAATACCCATATGACAATTCAATTCAGACAATACATTCTCTGCCCCTGCTGTGCCGCCACATGATATTGTACAAGAGATTCGAAACAAAGTACCCCAGACATGGTAATCATGGGAAGTGCGGGTTTTCGAGGTCGGCTACTAGACTGGACTACAATGTACGAGAGAGGGAGAGAGGAGGGAGAGAAATACTAGATTACTCCAGATTCCCCACCAGAGATGAACGATAATTTAGTTTCTACGGCATTTGTTCCACCAGTCCAAATGTACTGTGATCTAATACAATAATCATAATGGAGATGGACAGTGAGAGAATGTGTGTAAAACGTTTAGGAGGAATAACGTTCCAAAATTCGACCTCTTGTTTAGATTCCCATCATATTTGTACATGTGAGAGAAAGAGGGAGAGAAAGTGAGAGCGAGAGAAAGTGGAGAAATGGGAAACCAAATCGAGTGAAATTTTGACGTATAATTTTAGTACTAAATTTGTATTTGGCAAACAAACCAATATCCTCCTAATTCAATTCCATTTGCTTTTTTCCCTCAAAGCTCTCTCTATATGTACTTACAGAGGGTGATTAGAGATTATTGCTACTCTTTTAAAATGGTGACTGGCGGTCCCTCCTGGCGTGACCGGCCATGAAACTCACACCGCCGGTTATAAAGTTAGTTGTGGCTAGTTTCGGACTGGTTTTAATAATAATAATCAAGAAATGCCACCAAGAATTGACCGACAAGTTGAAGGTCGCATTTTGGCTCTTTCCGCCGAAGGATTCAGTCCTGCTGACATTGTCAGGTCGTGTAAAAATCAAAAGTCACCGGTTTCTCGTTGGACAGTTTATGGGGTACTCAAAAACAAGGGAATTGGTCGTCAAGCTGAATCAAAAGGACAAGAAACCCCCAAAAGAAAATACCCCCGCTTTTTCATCAAAAGGTTACAGGTTAGAAAACTCGACTCCATGACCTCGGTAAGGAATCCATTGTCACAACGACAAATTGCCAGTAAAGTTAAAGTGTCCCAGGGTACTGTGAGTAATGTCATTAAAAAATTGAACAATAGGAAACGGCTGAAAACTCGTGTCCACAAGCTGACTCTGAAGCACCGTCAAAATAGGAAGACCAATTGTCGAAAATTTTATAAGCGGTTCCTAAGTGGTCAAGAGTGTGAATTTGTAGTGACAATCGACGAAGCATTAGTTGGACTACATAATACCAATTGAAACAGGAAATTGTGCCACACCAAACACGGAAAAGAAATTCCTGAAGATTGGGTAGTGGAAAAGGGTAACTTTTTTGAAACCTTCATGATAGTTGGTGCAATAAGTGGCCGTGGGACACTACCTTTAATAAACGTACCAAAAAATGTGAAGATAAACAGTCAGTATTATGTGTTGAAACCATTGTTGGAGATCCGTCTGCCTATCCTGTACCCTGGTGAATCTGGCTCCAGCTGACCGGGCCATTAATACCCAGCAGTACGGCCTTGACCTTGAGTTAAGAACCGGGATAAAAATCATAAACAACGAAGACATCCCTGTGAAGTGTCCTGACGAAAGCCCTATGGATTTTTTTGGTTTTTGTATTTGTAATGACGACTTTTCCGAGAACGTCCGGTTGGGATGCGAGTCGTTTGGAACGCTGTGAAAAGGACCTGGTCCACGATTGACCTCACCCTCGTCGGTAGAGTGTACAATAGTTGGAAATTTCGACTCAGAACCATCCACAAGAAGTATGGTGGTCACATCGACCACTTAAAAGAAATTCATGGAGGATACAAAGAGTGACAGATCCATTTTAAAAGAGTAGCAATAATCTCTAATCACCCTCTGAACAGTGATGAGGCTACATTTACCACGGTTTGTTTGTACAATAGGTAAGTAGCATGTATAATACTAATACTTGAATACATGGTCTCAACCCTTTTATTCCTTTGAGCCCGCCGTTTACACTGTAAGTCAGACTAGTGTCAAAAAATGTAATCGGAATTGACATGTTGCTGGGGCTGAAATTTTGTAATGGGAAAATCGGAAAGCTTTTAAGCTGTGCGTAAATACATACCAGACATTACATTCAATTCAATGTGCGCTGCAGTACAGTATAAAGAAGGAAACCCATTACTAAATACCCCACACTGCACCACACATTCCATTCATGGTACTTACATCATGTCAAGGAATTAATCTAGTTTCCCACCATTCTCACACTGCGCTGATTCTGTATTTGAAGAAAAATTTTAAATTGTATAAATGTGACTCACATTATTTTTGTAAAAAAAAGTCGAGATTGAATTTCATATGAAAGGGACGCAGTTGAATTTAGTTTTTAAAAAATTGAGTTTCAGTAAAGAGAGAAATTTGAGCTTGTCCTTATGGACTCTCTCTCATCCTGGAAGAAAGCGAGACTGGGTTAAACTCCGACTTTCTTTTGATAAAGCGGGAGAGAAGAGAAGGAAAGAAGACGGAGATGAATGTTGTTTGCCTAAAGCCGATAAGGATCGTCCAATAAATTAACGGTGGAATCCAGAATTTTTTTTTCCTCTTGGACAGAGCAATGGAATATTTTGTTCTTGAGCTGAAGGGAGAGGGAGAAAGGGATACGTGAGGTTGAATAAATTCTGGCATGTGTTTGTGGGCTTTAAAAAGCCTTTAGTTGCAATTTGATGATGTGGTCTAGTGCATTTGGAGAGAGAGAGAGACAGAGAAGGGAAAGGAACCCTCCTGTAGACTTGAATTAGATATTCAGAGAGATGGGATGTAGAAATGTAAGAATAAATTCCTACTCACCTCCTGTGAGAGTTGAGCACACACACACACACGCCGACAGAAGAGAAAGCACACACCTCTCCCTCATTAATCCTTAGCCTCTTTTCTCTTCACTTTGAGATTCATGGCGTGGTTGGTTTGAGGTGCTCATGATCACTTGAAATTGGGCTAATCCCTGCATCTTTCCCCCTCGAAAATACCTTAATATCGTCCCTGTAGGGAAAGCGAACCACATCCTTCAAACAAACAGGATTTGTGAGAATTTTGAGGGAATGCGAAGGATGTGAGCAAAAACTGTAAATTCCCCACTTCTTTCACACACACCCACTCCACACACGAACATACATCAAATACTGAGAATCAAATCATGTTTTTAGGGGAGAGAATATTAAAATTTCCCTTCTCAATCCTGTAATTGCTTTTGTAAAATCGGCACATTTTTTTTGATTTATTCAAGTGGAAATACTATCTTTAGACTGGGTTTAAATCTTTCCCTGTCTTTAGTTTTCGTACATAATGTCCCACTTTCTCTCCATTATGCTGTAACTACTAGGGCTGTACTGTCTAAATAAATTTTACATGCTTCAAGCACTAAGCTGGTACCCGTAATGGCTCAAGAGAGAGTGAGAAAGAGAGAAAGGGTGGGAAGAAAGATGGAGAAAAAAAAATACTTTGTATCAAGGATGAAATGGAAGTGTAGCAGTGACTTCAGACACAAGTTGAAATTACATTATTAGACAGTTATTTCTCTCTCACTTCAGTCTCTCTGTCTCCTTTCGTGTATTTCCATGTGTTACGGGATAATGATATACCTGCCAGGGAGATGGGATAGGATGGAGAGGAAAAAGAGTCCGTTTTTTCCGGATAAAGAAGTGGCAACAAAATTGGGTGTGTGTTGCTTCCTCTCTTCACACTCCACACACACAAAAGTGAAGAATAGTGGAGGACATAATATTGTGTGTACAAATATACCTGAGTGTCTAATATACTGCTATGTGTAGTATGTACTCAGATAGACAGACAAGATCTTGGATGAGAGGATAGTCATTTTAGAAGAGCAAACGCTCTTTCCCTTCACACTTTACTAGGCATACTCTACATGTATATATATATATATATATATAGGAGGATACTAAGGCACAAAGTTTTCCTTCTCCTCCTCTTCTATTTTGTTGAGGTCCACTGGGACCCATGAGCACAAGACACAAGAGTCTCAAGGAGGAGAAACCATCATCGACAGGGATAGAGAATCTTGTTGTTGAGATGAGCACAGATTTTTCTCTCCCCCTCTTGGTTTTTGAGAGTTTTCCCAACACATCTTTTTTCCCCTGTATGTAATGTATGTATTGTAGAGGACTAGTCTGGTGAAAGATGTATAGGTGTTGTGAGGAGTGAAAGTGTGGAGAAGAGACTTAGAACATTATTAGCCGTGCACACAACTCTCACATAGAGAGAGGTAGAGAGAGAGTGAGTGTGTGTGTGTGGAGAGATGGGCGAAGCCAAAAGTTATTCATAAACTCAGACTTGAAAGTTAAATTGTATTTGTAACATGAAATATGTTTGATGGAGTCTTGTTGTTGACTTTTTTTATGTACTACCTATGTACTATTTGTATATTGTGGTCGACTTGTTCTCTCCCACCATCTCAAACCAACCTCAACGACTTCGCTTGAAAAAAAAGTTGGAGCAAACTCTTCAAATGAACTTCGAGTACTTTACATTTTCTATGTGTACACTACACACACCAAATGTGAACAGTATCAACATGGTCAGAATACAAAGTAAAAAAAGGACCACAAAGTAAACTCAGCCTTAACTTGACTTGTGTGTAACCATTTTGAGAAACCAGAGGAAGGTAGAGCACGAGGGTTAGAGAGAGACTCTCTAATAATTTGGAGGACAAAATCTTGTTTGGCTTGAAGATTGACAATAAGTTTTAAATCTCTGTCGAAAATAAATTTACAACTAATTTTCTTGAGTTTCCCATCACACCGTCCCAAGAGGAACTGTTGAGGTCATTATCAAAAGACACAATCACATCCGCCCACACAAATTAGTAGACTTTTATTACTATCGGTTCTCTATTCCAGAACTAGAAGAGGAGATACTCGTTTAAAAGGAATAATGAAAGAATTCATAAATTGGCCATTGTAACGCTCAATAATGCGGAGAGAAAGTGATTTGAGTAGAAATGTCGGATGAAAAGTAAAACCGAATGAAGCTCACACAGTGAGAGTTTATTTCTAATGAAAATTAAAATCTGGGGCTAATGATAATTCCACAGTTGAGCTGAGGCGTGTACATTGATAAGTAAAAGTGAGGAGGAGGATGGAACAGGTGGTTCACAGTGTGGAATGTAGATGCAATTATTTTTAAATTCCACTCCCATTTTCCTTCACTCTCGTCTCTCCTCTTCAGGACGATTGGAAGGAGTAAATGGGACAGTTGTTTGTATATTAATTACCGTTTGGGAGTGACATTGATATCTCTCTTTCCTGGATGATGATGAGTTGGATGGTCGTATCAAAATCCCACTGTATTTCCCTCTCCTCCAATATTTTCCCTTTTTACGCGTACAAAAGAGATGAAAGCCTTTCTCTCGCTTTTATAAACAATGGGACTTAATTAAGGCATGTACCTTGGAACCTCTTCGATAGAAAGAGGGACGATCATATCGTTCCTCTCTTTTCATTATATTAATGTGCATCAACCCGTACCAACTTGAATGAATATGTATATGTGCGTGTGTAATATTCACGTACGTTCAGCTGTAAACTATATTATAAGGAAATATCCAATTTCGTCTAAATAATTAAATTCACACACACGAACCTGGCCAGAGAGCTGCCGTCACATTGAGTGCAAAAAATGGGAGCCACAAACCGACAAAAGCAAAGAAAACCACACCAAGGACCTGAAACAAAAACAAAAATAAGTCATAATTACATACATAATGCATCATCTATTATTATCTATTTATTTATTCTACTAGTAGGGCTACCAGGTGTCCCGGTTTACCCCGGACAGTCCTCTTTTTCGACTCTTATTCTGTGCCCGGGCACTTTTTTTCAAGTTTTTATATGACGAATGGGCACACTTACAATTATTAGTCTTTTCAAAATCCGTATTGCCGAGAGTTTTATTAGTACGCTTTAAAGAACAAAAAGTTAGCATACTTATTGAAAAAAAATGTGTCCGGGTTTTGGTTTGAAAAACTGGGACAAAATAGGAAGTGCCCTGATATCGGGTGTCTCAAATCTGGTAACCCTATCTACTACCCACCTCTCTCTCAAATATTCATTCACTCTCATCCACTTTAATGACAAATATTTTTGTCATCGCTCAAACTTTTATTGACTACCTCAACCTCAAGCGGGGGCGAACTCTTACTCTGTCCTACTGTACAATTGAACTAGAACTTGGTCATAAAAGTTAATTGTATTCCCCTCGTTTTGAATTAAAAAGCTTTTCCCATTCCCCTCCTCCTCCTCTTTCTGTAAATACAATATCCATGGTACACACAGAAGAGGAGGGTGAGAAGATTTAAAATGAACTGAGAGAGACTTCCATCTGCATCTACTCAGATCATCATGGAAAATTTTAGGGACTGGAGAACTGTGTAAAGAATCGTAATGGACTCTTTTCCCGGGAATTCTGGGGAAATCAAGACACTCCCAGGCTAATTTAGAAGCAGAGGATTAATTAGAGCACACAGACCCAAAAATATGTGAGTCCAACTCCTTCTCTTCAGTGTGTCTGTGTGTACATACGTGTGTGTGGGTTGGGGTGCGTGTCACCGCAAGGTTAAAATAATAGTGAGGTTCAGGGAGACTGGGAGTGCCTCCATTTTATTATTCTTTTGGCAATTAGAGACAAGTATTTTGATATCTGTGCTAATAAAGACTATGAGGACTTTTCTACAAATTATTCTGGACTTGTCCTCACTAGCGAATAATATTTAAAGTGACTTTTCCCCCACACCTCCTCCCCTTTTCCTTGTTGTTCTATTCATTTGACCCAAACTTTTTTCATGTCTGTGGGGCACACAAAATTTGGTCATTTAAGTGATTGCTCAACTGAGCCTTCAGCCTTTTGTTTGACTGTTGAATTGGAGCATCAACGAAAAAATTCATCTCCATCTGCATCAGCACATCCAATTCATTTTACATCCTACCCTGGGCCTGGAAATCTGCCCAAAGTCCTACAATATTTTCCCTGGACAAGAGAAAGAGAGAGAGAGAGAGAGAAAGTACTGGAAAATGTAAATTAGAAGGAGAGTGGGTGGGAACTTTACAAGCGCTGAGAGCTATATAACTCAAACCTCCTCTTCTTCTTTAAAGGAAGTAGAAAATGGGAGTAAAAAATTCATGATTGATTCTCATATCATTTTCTCTGGTGAGAACTGCATATAATTAGTTCTATTTCCTCTCGTCTATTTTCTCTTTTGGAATTTTCCCGGACGTGCCTGAACTGGGATGAAAAGAGAGAATAATAATAGATCATATTGTGAAAAGCCACACACACACACGCTTTCCAACTGCTTTCACCAAGAGAAGAATTTTAATTTAGAAATTTGATAGCCCACAGCACAGTACAGCATATTGAGTGGATGCTGCATATATTAATGAATGACAATGGTCAGGACATGTTAAATATTAAATAAGAGAGAGAAAGGGAGTGAGTGATGGGATGACTTACTTTGGTTGCTTTCCTTTCGGAACGGAGGATTCGACGATTTGAAGCATTCTTGGATAAACGTGCGAGGAGTCGCCATGAAGCTCTTGACACATTCTCATCCCAGTATTTTGTAGTATTTGAGGCTGTCAGGGAGAAACGATGGAATAAACATTAATACTTCATCTCTCCATAAAATTCCATGTTAATATTTTATTATTTTTCAAAAATTAATTATCAATTTTGAAGAACAGGAAAGTGTCGAGGAGGAAGCGGAATTAGGATGGATATATAAGCATTAATTACAAAGGATGTTAATAAAAGTGATGATATTTTAATTGCCAATTTGAGTAGTTAAATATTTATGAACTTATTCACAATAACAATTTGCAAATAGACTCTGAACAACTTGAGTCCTTTTATTTTCGGACTGTGAAACAATTAATATTGACACTGATATATCCCGTCTAATTGATGGATGGTCAACAAAAAATTGTTACATAAGAAAACAGAGAGGGGGAAAAAGATGACGTACTTTCCCTGACTCCCAATGGATCCTTGTACGGATACAAGGTAGACAAAAGAGGAGGGATCATGTAAAAATCATGTGTACAATAATTTATTTTGCAGTGAAAGTCTGTGAGAGAGACAGGGTCTGTGTGTCTGGCTACTTTCGTTGGATTTAGATGTGAACCCACAGAGACCAGGATGAGGATCAGAGAATTGGAGAGAGAGAATAGGACAGCTGGTGAGAGTTACATTGTAACAAGTCCATTTTTATACTGGGAAATCCTGAGAGTTTGTGAACAAGCCGTCTACACACACAGCTTGTCTACCTTTTACGTACACCCAATTGTATTTCACACACTGAGTGTGTGTACAAGTCTATTTCACGTCCATTTTCCTTGAATGACTTACATTATTTTATCCCTTGGAGTCTCACAAATCACACGTCTCACCTACTTTACCCTGCCTTAACGAGAGTTGAACTTGTGACTCCATTCCACCCTCACTCAATACCCCTCCAAAGGATATCGTGTGTGTGTGCCTGTGTAGTGTACAGGACTCTACACACATACAAATTATTATGTATTGTCTAATGGACTCTCTCACTTTCTCTCTCTCTGCCCTTTCAAATGGACCCATACACACTCTCACATTTCTATCCGTTTAGCTGTTCAGGTCCTTTTGTGCTGACAACCGAATGTTGAGAGGGAAACATTGGCAAAACAGAGTTGAATGTGCTAGAAAATCGTGTAAACGACGTCAAAATCAAATCCATCATTCTGTACACATTCAGTACAACAAATTCTCTACTATTTTCTATTTTCCACACACAAAATCTCTCTCTCTCTTTATATAGGTATCTGTATTTGTACGCTCTGATGATTTCTACATTTACATGCCGCTTTCTCTCCCTTTCTCTCCAGTGCTTTCCCCAATTGTCATGAAATGGACATGCGGAGGTCACCCTTTCAACTGGTGACAATGGACGGAGTCATAGCATAGATTAAATAAAAAATGATGAGTCTCATTCAGCTGTCAACAGTATTACTTATTATAGAATCATTTTTAACATCCTCTAGACTAGATACTACACACACACACAAAGAGAACGACTCTAGGATAATTGTTGCGTTCAATAATTTGACATTTTGTTCCATAAATAAATGTCAACCTTTCCTTCCTCTCCCACTCACTCTCTTTCTCCTGTATGAAACCACAAGCCATTATGTACATGTATGCGTACACACACACCCCCCAATTCTTTTGTCTCTCTCTCATTGTGGCTCATTTAAATGCTAATGAAATGCTCGCCCTTCCAATGAAGTGGAGGAGGAGGAGGCAGGAACTGAAATTAGCTCCAAATGGAAATTCCGATTCGAATGCCAATTCCTCTACCTATTTCCTGTCGTCTCTCATTTTATTTTTGAGGGAGAGAGAAAGACGAAAGAAACCTTTGGTTTAATTGGAAAGAAAGATATTTTGAGAATAAATAATATTTAATAAAATCTTAAAATTTTGAATTAAACTTTAGTTCACTTTCTATTGTCGATGACAAAAATTGTCCTACGATTTCAATTAGTGTGGGTTTGGCATTATTATGTAAATTTAAAATAGTTGAACTGTGACATACTACTTGCCTGGTTTTTCAACGGAGAGCTAAAAATATTTTACCAAATCTGGAAATTGTTACTGTAGAAAAAAAACAAGTCATGGTAGGTGAGGGCCAAATGCAGAGTCTGACTCGAGTTTAATAGTTCTAGGAAACGTACGTACATATTTATACACTGCTCCTGGTGATGCTCAACTAACTCAACCAAATGGGCCGTTTTAAAGGTTTCTCTGTATACTCATTTCATTAACGTTAACCTCCGCCACCCCAAGTTTATGGGCCTCCACCACCATGACATACAAAGTCATTCTCACATTTCCAAAAAAACTCCACTCTCTGTATTTCTTCTCCATCCTAAATTGAGTAGCTAACCTTTCACTCGTGCAATTAGAAGGACGAGAGGAGAGGAGGATGGGAAAGTGTTTTTTCCCCTCATTTTAACTACGATTTGCTTCCGCCTTCCCTGCCATCACTTTTTAGTAAAACTAAGGACAGAGTAGAGAGAGGGAGAGAGGGAGGGAAAAAATCCTGATTTTCACACACGCATTTTATTTTACTACTTCCAACTACGACTCCGTTAAATCAATATCCTGATAGACGGAGACAGGAATCTCTTTGATCTCCCATAAATAACCTCCCACTTTGATGTGCCCTGAAAAATGGGCTTAAAAATAATTTAAACAGTTTATCGTGTAAACAAATAAACCCTCACGTCCGGCCTACATTCACCCTCACACTCATACACACATGAAAATCCCATTCATGAAAATCCCCTGCTGTGCTGAGTTCTTTTCACAGAAATAAAGATACTGGCCACAATTGACACACACACGCATAGACACGGAGAAAAGGTGGGTTTTAATTAATTTAGAAAAATTAGGAGAGGGTGGGAGTGGATGACGCACAATTGGATGGGTATAATTAGACCATTTAGTTAATTTAGAAAAGGAGATTGGGTTGTGTTAATGGAGAAGACAAGGACGACTGTGGAGAGCTTAAGTCGAAGTTCAAGACAGACAGAAAAGAGGGGAAGAAGGGGAGAGAGAAGAAAAGCTAAAAAAAAGGATTGATCGTGTCGTGTCGTCGTGGTCTCGGATGTAATGCATAAGAAGTTTGGCAATTCATTGGAACTGAATTATTTGCCATGTGATGTAGGCGTTGGACGTGACTGTGGAGAGTGTGTGTGATGCCATTCTTGTGGATTCATAAAAGCGGACAAACGTTGTATGCTGCATACGAACGAATGAGGGAGAGAGAAAGAGATTATAGAAGGATAGATTACAAGGGTGAAGGGAGAAGTGGACTATTAACAAATGGATATATACATGAGAGAGGGAGAGACAGACTATAAAGTCACTTTCTCCACTTGGTCATGAACTACATTTTTGAATGGGACGGTTAAAAATATATAGATTCATCATCATGATGTAGACGAGTCGAAGACGACGACGACGAACAGAAAAGTAGGAAGACGAGGACAAGAAGAGAGAGACCTAGGAGCGATTAGAGCGAGAAGAGAGAGAAAAGCTGAAAAGGTTGAGAGACGTGGAGAGACGATTAAAAGTGAAAAGAGAAAAGAAAGGAGGAAATGAGAGCAGGAGAAAATTCACAAGACCACGACGAAGAGGAACAAGAGAAGGATGAAGACGAAAGGAGAGAGAGAGAAAGCCTCCTCCTCCAAAAAAGTAGAGAAGACATTGAATGTTTTGTCTCCATGTTCCTCCTTATACGTTTTTCCCCCTTGGATTTCCTTGGTTGTGCAAGGTGTTACATGTACACACACAAAATGAGTGTGTGTGTGTGGTGGTCGGGGGGAGGGGAATGGAAAACTTCGGAATTCTCCCTCTGTCTATTGACATGGACTTGGTAAAAGAAAATGGATAGAGAAAATAGAATAGAATGGGGATAAAGGAGAGAGAAATGTTGAGCGAAGGGAAAGAAGAAGAAAAACTATGTTTGCGGAAGAATGAAAAGAGAAAAAAAAATTTGAGGGTAAAGTGCTTCTATGGGTATAGAGGGAGGGAGGGAGAGATGTATAGGAGGCATTATTAGTGTGAGAGAAGGGAAAGGTTGATTTATGTTGTGAGTGAAAGTGTGTGGGGTGGTGGTGTGGTGTGCACTCACAGCTAGTTCTTGAGGCAGGAATTGGAATTTGGTAATCAAAGTTGGTCAAAGAAATCGATGCAGTCTTGGTCTTGACTTTACAGATATTGTTGGGTGGTTTTGTTCCTCCGCCTCCTCCTCCGCCGACAGCATTGACTCCCCCGGACCCAGGGACTTGTTTAAAATTTTTGGTGTTGGGATTGGAAGTGGTGTTGTTGGAGGTGGGAGGGGGGTTGAGTACCCCGCCCCCACAGGACGACAAGGAGTGTTGGGACGTGGGTGGGGGACCAGCGGAAGGTCCAGTTGTGGTGTTGGACGACAGGGGATCCAGGGTATTGGCACTGTGATGATTCCCGGTGTCCCCAGGGATGTGGACGCCAGGGGTAGAGGAACGACACTTCCACGATGTGGTCGTGGCCGTCCTCTTCCGTTTCAGTCTTCCCGAATTCTCCTCACATAACTCACAGCTAAATGAGGATGAGTCTGTCTCAGTACTTACCTGTTGAGTACCAAATACTTCGGTACATGGCCCAAAGTTCGTCTCACCCCCTGTACAAATGGGCCAAATAAACAATCCTTTATTTCACCCATGACCGTCCGACCAAACCATGTCCATTATCTTTCTGTGTGTGTGTTTTCTTCCGAGGATTTTCCCTTCCTTTCTTTCTCTGTAGAATGTCATGTGTAACTGTCTTTTGTGTGGATGTGTGTGTGTGAAAGGAAAAAAGAGTTTCTTGTCGGCCTATCGTGTTTTTTGTCCTGTTTCGACAGTATTTTATTTTTTTCCCCGTGTTTTCCTCCCCCTGTCTCTTTATTTGGGTGAGAGTGTACAAGTCACGATAAATTTAACTCATCACTATTCTACAGACAATAGTTCTCTAATGTGTTTAGTTTCAATAGTCATGTCATTAATGGGGTCAATCATTTAGAATGCGTCCCATGTGCACTATTTTGTACTAATTCTTCTTTCTCCAGTTTTTTCCCCCTCTCTTTTTTCCTCATCCCATCCATTAGTCCACGTTATACTTGTAGTGTGCGTGTGTGTGGAGGGTGTACACCCAGTTGGATTAAATGGGACTTAAAATATCTAAGAATGAGAATGTGGAGGGAGGGGGAATTGAAGAAAAAAAAACTTTTTGTATTTGTGTCTGTCTGTGTATGTACTTCTGGGAAAAAGGAAACTTGGAAGACTTACGCTGAAGACGCCTTTTTAAAGGAATGGAATAATTTCTCTCGGGCATCCGGAGTGGGTGCTTCCGAAGTAGACGGACAGTCAGCGCTATTTTTTTTCAAAAGAAAGAATTTGTTAAAAAAACATAGAGAGCAAAATTTCGTTTATTATTGTTCCCAAGGAGGGAAAAGGAAAGAAAGTTGAATTTCGTGCCAAAGACACGGTGAAAGAACTTTCTTTCTACACTTTCACTCAAAAATTACAGTGCAAATTGGTCACATTAATTAATGCACCGTTGTGAAAATGAATAATTGACTCCAGACCACGTCTCCACCACCAGGTAATTAACTGGTGTGTGTGAGAGAGAGAGAAAGAGTGCCAGTGTGTGGTGTGTCTGGAGGGTTTGAAAAGCATGAAATTGAACTGAAGAGTTTTTATAAAAGAATCCAATTTGGATAAAGAATGGTGGCGGATGGTGGATTAAAAATTACCATATGTGGCGACCATGACGAGGAGTGGAAGGTAGAAGCAAACGAGGGATGCCCAGACACGGTACGCTGGATCCGGAATGACACAGTGACCTTCCACCAACACTGAGTCCTGAACCTGGGGGAAAAGTACAGAAAAAATATTAATAAAAAGAAAGCTTGACACCTTCCTCTCCAGGGTCAATGGAGAAGAGAGCGGAATATGACAGTCATAAATAATGATGGGGGAGGAAGAGGGGATATTTTTTGTGGAGGAGACAGGGACGACAAGGTTGGCATGGGGTTGACAAGAAGACAAGACATCCAAAGAAAGGAGAGACAATGGAGAGTCAAGTTGAATGAATAGAGAGACAAAAGAATGACAAGAAACACGTTGACTCCTGACTCGTGATCCAAGCTCATTAGCACTTTGATTAAACTCCCCCACTGTTGACGATCATCATCCCGCTGTGCAGTGTGTGTGTGTGGGGAGGAGGGGACACCCCTCACTTTCTCCCCCTCTACAATTAAACCAAGAAAACTCTCTCTCTGTTTCTCCTCCTGTTGCCCTCCCCGTCCCTTTCATGTTTCTCCCCACTAAATCACATTTTATAGACTTTACTCGCCCATCCTCCCCACAGAAAATAATAAAATTCAAACGCTGAGCTTCCCCAACAAACCTCACACCCAAATTTACTTTCTCCTATGCTTTCACCTCATTTCTACCCTCCTACCTTCAAATCCTGGACAATTGACTGGAGGGGGGAGGAGTAGAGGGATGTATACAATTCAACATGCATTTTCGAAAAATAGTTTGTGCTAATTTCTTGTATAGTAAAAGATTGGAACATTTACCTGGGAATACTTGAGGCAGAGTGAAATTGGAAGAAAGAGTGCTGTAAATTAGCATATACATATATTGTGAATTATCTGTATGTAAATACACTTTAATCAACAGTTCATTTTCATCAATTGAGTAGATTGGGTTTGAAAATGCTTGCGTCGAAATCACATTAATTTGTGGATTATTTACATACCTAAAGAGACGGACGCAAACCACACAAACAAAATTGTGAGTAAAAGTCTACTCCGTGACTTTTCCCTTCCAAAGCGCCAAGGATATCTATGGATGATTAAGAGAAAAAAAGTCATGACAATAATAGTAATTATTTTGCATGCATAAGAAAATCATAAGAAAATTTAAGCTAGAACATTTCTTTCATGAGGACAAGGACAAGAAGTGGAAGAGAAAGATGGGAAGAGCAAGGAGCAATCTCGCCTAGTCTAGAAATAAAGCTTTAAAGTCCACACACTATGGACACAAGGAAAGGATTACTACAATAAATACTGACTGTACAAACTCTCTCGGAACTCTACAAACAGAGTTTACAAGAGTTCCCTTTGTTCTACATGATGAACTTTGTAATCGAATTTTGAGAGAGATGAGATGAGATGAAAGGAGAGTTTTGACTGCTACTCACACAAACACACACACTCACTCCCCGCTACCTATAAAACTAACCATTCTATCGATATTATTATCAAATATATGTACTTGGCACTAACTCCCTTCCACATGTACACTGTGCAACAAAAGTTTGTTCTTGTAACTAAATCCCTACAATCCAAACATTCAAATTTTGTGTAAATTCCCTAATTTAAATGTACAAACTGTTACTCATTACAATAAAGGCTTGTTGCACTTTCAGTGTAAACGTTATCATGTCAAAGGTTAATCTAAGTTCGGCATTTTTACTAAAAATATATAGCATTCATGTGAGAAGAGCTAAATTTTCTGATCACATTTTGGAAATTCCAAATTTTGAAATAAGAGTTTTCAAGGTAAAAGAGTACACTCAAAGAGAGGCTACATTTTTGGCACACACTGTACTTTTTGTTTTTCATACACGTAACTTCTTCTCCCCTCTTCGTGATTTATTGTACATACGCCCTTTCGTGTACTCAAAATAATTTCTTTGATGAATGCTTTTTTCAAGTTTTTTTTTCAATGAAAAAATCTAGGATTTTATCATTGACTTATTTATTACACTCTTCCTCTACTATTTCTATACACTCCTTCCCTCCATCCTCCTTCCTACTTCTGATTTCACTCCACAAAAAAATTCACATGTACGTAAATTGTATCTGGAACAGAATCTAGGTCAAGAAATAATTTTTTTTGTCAAATTCCAAAGACAAATTGTTTATGTAGAATTTTTTTTAATAATGTGAATACGCTTGATTTTTCCTCACAGATTCTCCTTATTATTATTTAGGATGAGAATTCTTAGCACTCTTTGTGTAGTGAATATTGTTCTCAAGAGGAACAGTCAAATGATTTTGAAAAATAATTTCTAATGTAAGGAATAAGATGAATTTTTTATGAGACATGTGGGATGGATTATGTATGTTTATTGAAGGAAGAGAGGAATAAATTGCGTGTGTGTGTACACAAGTGAGGGACGGACGGAGGAGACACCGGAAAAGATTTACGGGGATGGAGACTGATTCGGAAAATTGATAGGGAGGGAGGGAGGGAGGAAGATGAGAATTTATAGAGATTTTAAGTATGATAGAAAGGAAAAAGATAGAAAAGTGGAGTACCTTAGACTCAGCCAGCGATCAATGCTGAGAATAGTAAGATGCAAAATTGAGGCAGTACAGAAAAATACATCGAGGAAGAGCCAGACTAGACACCCAACTCCGCCACCAAGACGCCAATTACCTAAAAATCAATTTCAACAGACGGATTCCAACAAATTGAGTCTTGTCATAAAATAAAACAAATCTTTCCTTTTCATATAAACTACGTATGAACCCATGTACTTATGTTACTACACACACACACACACACGCCACGCATCACACACAAACCCTGTGTGTACATTTTGTTATTTTGTAGTACCCACAAAATGTCTGGAAACTCCACAAATTTTGTAATCTTTCACAAGACATGTTAAAGAAGAAGAAAATTAGTAGTTATGAAAGAAAGTTTGGTAATGTAAAATTTTGAAAGGATAAAGGACGGCTCAAGAATAGTTGAGAGTCACGTATTCACTACAAATATGGGGAGAAAGTGCAGTGGCTGGAGAAAAGGTAAGTCCTGACAACGACAACACACGCACCCCACACGATCAAGTTATTTCACCTTTCCATTGAAAAGGAGAGAGTCATTATAACATTCTGACAAACCTTTCTATTTAAAATCCTAGACGCTAGAAAATAATTCTAGCTTTGTAGACTAACATGCATTTAAACGAAATTGTGACTGTATTTTTCACCACTTTAAATTAAGTCTGTAATTTTTTTAAAAAAAACTAATTTCATTTCATGACTTCAAATCCTTCAGATTTTATTTATCTCCTCTGCGAATTTTGATTAAAAGACATGTTGGAGTGGTACATTCTTGAACGAGGGAAATATGTTTCTGATGGCTCAACAAAGTTCTTTGTACCCTTGTCCTTCAGGTCAATTTGACCTTCCACGTCAAAAGGGAATTTATCAAAATTTACATCTAACTTCACCATTTTGGAGCTCTAAATAAATAGTTTTCTAATACTTCCAAGAACTGTTTCATAATTAACAACCTATTAAAAGTGAGTGTAAGGAAAATTATTCCAAGAAACTTGAGGAAAGTTCTTCCCCCCTCTTAAAACTGTGACATGTTTCCAGTGTACAAACTTGTATCTACACAGCTCTTCACACACACAAACACATAAATAAAAAGGGAAATGCCATCTATTATTTACTGTCCCCTTCCTTTTGTGGTAGTGTGACACAAGGAAGTTAAACTTATGTGTGTGTCATAATTTTTAACGTATGTGTGTACTAATAGTTTTACTGTACAATTATTTAATTGTAGTCTCTCGGCCTCACGCTCCACTCCGTACAAATTCCACAATTAAATTTATGTAATAAAAGGGAGAAAATTGAATTGAGAACAAATACGTAAGACACAAAATGTTGAGGAGGAATGAATGATAATAATAAATTACAATTGTACAGGTATCGATCGGCTCAAATCCACTGTATACCTCCACACTCCACACACACACACTCTCTCTCTTCCTCACTCTCACTCCTAATAATAAATAGGCACATGTAATACACGTATAAGGAATCTAAAAGAGGTCCGCGGCATTATAATGGGCTATAAATCACATGTTATTTCAATGAATGGTGAATTCATGAAATGGACATGAAGACAGACTCACCTGCACCCATCAAAAATCCAAAATAATCCTCCTCCTCCAAAATCCCAAGAATTGAAATGAATCATTTCATCGAATTGGATTGAGTGTGAGAGAGAGTGTGTATGCACAATATCCATGGAGGATTGATTTGTATCATCATCCATTTAATATTGCCAACGAATGTGAGTATATTATGCGGAACAAGATAGACGTCAGTTTTCAGGAAATTCACAAAACCATTCAACTCTTCCCTCTCTCTCTCTCTCCTTCATGATCATAAATAAAACTAACGAGAGTAACAAACTTGACGTTCATTAATGTATGTAGGCGTTTTCACTGTCGAAATAAGAACTGCTTCTCCTCTTCCTTTTAAACATTCCCCGGTAATGAATTTTACTCGAGAAGACAACACACAAGTGGAGGCACTTGAACATTTTCCATTATCAAATATACTTTCACCGTACTTTCTCCCATTCAATCCATCCCTTCCTAACACTTTGCATTGCTTACTACTTTTTCTCTTTTCATTCCACTCTTCTTCTGACCACCATAACGTGTTTTTTGAACTGTATTATAATTAAACCATTTACAGTATCTAATGTTGTTCATGTGGTTGATTCCAACTCGTGACATGTGAGTTAACAAACGTGTCATGGAAAGCCGTTCTACAGAAAAATCTGGAGAGTGACTTCCTCGTAGCAGAAAAAATTATTTCAGTGAAATTTTAGATTGACACTTTGAACTGTCCAATGACCAAGGTCACGTGTGAATTTTTGAAGGTCAGACCACTCGAGTAAGCTGTCAAGAGGTTATTTTTGTGTCCCATGTGTGAAACTCGTTAACATCCTCAATTCAATGTGTGTGTGTGTTTCGCTTCCATTCATCTTCATTTCAATTGGACCATCCAATCTTAATAAATAGAAGGAGAATCATACATTGAGTGTGATAACGGAATGACTTTCACTCACTTGATAAATGAACCTTCAAACGAATTTTCACGTGTTGTGTCTAGGCTACAGGGAGAGAGTGGGTGTGAGGGACTGTGTACTTGAATGTGAGAAGAGAGATAGGGATGAAACATTATCAATTCCAAAGAAAATGTGCTTCCAGACAATCCTTCCACTCGGCACTTGATACAGAGAGACAATAGACTCAAAAACTGATCCAACTCAACCTTTACACAGAAGGGAGTGTATCCACATACATTTTATCTGACACATTCAAAAGACACCGAATTTTTGATCTCCTTAACACACACACTCACCCTCTCCCATAAGCACATACATAATACCTAGACAACATCCAAATAGAGTTCGTGTACCAGGTAAACGCCCATGATAATCCCCCTAAGTCGCTCAGGGAAATGGTAAAGTCTTTTGTCACCCCCTTATCTAACTTATCTGTGGAGAGGAAGCGTGGGCAGGGTTCAATCTCCGATTTTGTACAAATAATCCTTTATCTTCCTTCTTTTTTTAGCACGACCCAGGTAAAAACATAAGTATGCAAAAAAGATTTTCACACATTCTCATTTTTTAAAAATTCATTCTGAAAATTTCATTAAACATGAGAGGAGAAACTTTTTTTTGTAGAATATTTCTGAGAAAATTCTCATCCCCATATTTTACATCAGAATTAATTAACACAAAAAACTGACAGAGGTTTTCCTTTAATTAATTAATTTACAAAAGGTCTCCATGGTTTTGTGTACAGCATGAATCAAACTGGCTTGGCAACCGTCAAAAATCTTGACACAGAGAGAGATAGAGAGAAATGGCGGTACAGGCATAAAGAAGACTGGATTCGTCATGATCTTTCGTGACATGTTCCACCATCGAAATGAAAGACGATCGCAAATTTTGTGAAACACACGGCAAAATTTCTGCCTGGGTGAGAGTCTTCAAGGAGAAAAAGCAAGGAAAAAATTGTGTGGTTGACAACCAGCAACGAAGGCACTCCTTCAAATCTCCACAAACAGAGCCTTGAGGTTTTTTTGAGACATTTAGTATGTGGGATGAGTCCACAAAGCCGTTCCTTCATATCCCACAATCAGCTATCTAAATACAGTGAGAATGATAGGATGATGATGATGTGGATTAACCCATTATTCGTCCTCTTCCTTGGATTCGTCTCTTCCCCTCAATACTACATTTCTGTGTACACTTGTACATCCCTAAACTTCCTTAGTTCTACCCACAATCTGAGATCCCTTGTTATTTCCCTGTCTTCAAAGAACCACTACTCAGGATCCAGACACAGTGAAAGGAGGCGGGGGAGAGGAAGTTCAAGTGTCCAATATGAATGTGAAAGCTCGAGAGGAGGAATAGGAAATGTAAAAAGCTGAAGACGTCATACATGACGGATGATGATGATGACAAAGTTGAAATTACTCTGGAAGAGCTGGAAGGAACCTGGTTGGATTTATGTGTAGCTTTTAAAATCTGTCAATATATTCCGAATTCAACTCAGCAACACACACACATCCACACACAATTCCAGGGAGTGTGTGTCATGAAGTACAAGGATTTTATTCAAGAGAAAGAGAGGATGAAGGATCAAAGACATGTTGTTCACACACCATGAATTTCTCTATTGCATCCCTTCCTTGTCCCTTTGATTCCTCCCATGTTTTTACACAACAACTATGCCCCCATGTACTCCCATTGTGAGGACAGACACACACACAAACACACACACTCTCCCTCTAGACGAACACATAGACGTACACAATGAAAGGAAGAGGACTGGAGACATTTCTCCAGTTTATTCTGCTCAACAAAGCGAACATCAGAGTTTCTCTCTCTCTCTTTCTCAAAGTCCAGAAAGCATGTCCTCACAAAATATAACTGTACACATACACACGCACACACACAGTGCACGGACAAAAAGACGGGGAGAAAGGAGAGAGGGAAAAGAAAGAAGGTTTCATTTTCTATTTGTACATTCTATGTTTACCTCATTTGTAAGGTACATAATAAATGGGGTAGGTATAGTGATTGGAGAATAGCAGAGAGGAGAGAAGATCTAATTTTAATTTCATCAAGTTATCTCGTTCTCATCTGAGTACGGCTAATTTCCTATCACAGTCCTCCCTCTCTCTCCTTCTGAATCTCCATTTCTAGGAGGCTAGTAATCTAGCTTCTAAGGTGAATCTACAGATTTTCTTCCAATCTAAATACTAATCGTACTCTGGAAGGTTTCCCTCGTCCTAAAACTCTTCTCCCTCGCTCCTACTGTAGTCCTTGGGTAAAGCCCATACTATTTTCCATTTTCCCCCCTTCCACCATCTCATCTCATTGTAGTTCCTTTGTGTACACACTCCGTACAACTACTACATCTCTCTCTCCCACTCTCTCCCTCTCTACAATCTGAATCAAAAGCATGGAGAATTGAATGAGAGGAGCATGGCCTCCACCTTGAACACCACACCACCTCCACCTCCTCTTCCTGATTTTATCGAATCCTTATTCAACAACAAAACCTTCGCTAGACTCAACTTCTGCACTGCTCCTCCAGTGCACACCCAAACACACACATAATTCCCTATATCAATCGTGTAGCCCCCTGTCTGTCCAGTCATTAGGCAAACTCGGCTCAACCATTCCAACATTTCAATCTGACTAAATCTGTCAAGCCCCACTCTCCTTCCCCTCCCACACACACTCAACCTACACCTACAATAGACACACACATGCACGGAGAAAGGGAGAGAGACGTTGACACGATGTGGCAGCTCATCTTAATAAAATCTGTGCATCTTTGTGTGCAAACTTACACACACACACACATAGACACGATTCTAAGTTGAGCGAACTTGTGCACCTCCCAACTAAATTGACTTGTACACAGAGAGAGAGAAGAGTACGGAGAAAAGGGATAATGCTCTTACTGTAGATAACTTTCTCTGTGTATCAATCCATGACTCGGAGGGAGTATAAGAGGAGAGGGAGTGAGTGTGTGTGTGCTATAAGTTTCAAAATATTTTCCCCTTCCTCCTCCTCCATTGTGGATTCTTGGAAAACCAGTTCGGTTCATGACACTGGATTATCATGTGGAGGAGAAGGAGAGAGAGAGGGAGAGAGACAGTTCCCCAAATTTCAATTACATGCATAGAAACGCAGCCAGCCTTGAAAACAGTTATTTTTTCCTCTCGTTCTTCCCCAGATACCCGGCTACTTTTGTATACACAATGTATATTTGCTACAACGTTTCACTTTCTCTCTCTCTCTCCACTCTCCATGATCTCTCTCCCCTCTGGGGAACAGAAGCGTGTCGGCTTATATGACAACAAAAAATGTTGTCACTGCTGCTGTCACGGTCTATGCCGATACTTAGCCTGTGTGTCTGTGTGTGTGTGGACTCATTGACATGGAGGAAAATCAGATAGAGAGTGCACTCTTTCATTCATCCATGTTGGATAGTGTACCCTGCACTACCTGTACTCGGAAGTTGTGTCAGTGTACAACTTGAGGGGATGAATATTTATTTATTTGATTTACGTCTGTTCTGCTTTGGTGAACTTTGCACAAAAGAACGAGTAGAAAATTGCTCCCCCAAACTTTTTTTCCCTAATAGTTTGAATCTAACAAATAATACTACAAGTCTCCAAAAAAGTTTCTCAGTGGGTCATCCACCATCCAACATTCATTTATCAGAGGGAGAAGGATATTTTTGCTAATATCTACTCTGTATGTACGTGGAAGGGAGGATGGGGCTCTGCAAAAAATTCCAAAAATGTCCGCAACAAGTATTTCCACTCGCGCTACTGTAGCGCTCTGTACATTTCCTGCTGCTGCTGCCACTCCGCCAGTACAAAATTCCTAAAGGTATGAGTCAATTAACTGAACGGCTGTACACATTACATGTACATGTACGTATGTACGTCGGAATGTCTACAAACTGACCCAGTAACCGAGGCAAGGAGAGTCATCATACTTAAAAGTTTGTCTTCTCCTTCCCGTCTCGCTGGAATCTTTTACAGAGAATCCATTGAGGCACGACAAGGCAAGGGAAAGTTTTGGTTGTAGATGGGCTATTGATATTTTGAAAATGACAATGAGTGCATACAGAGTACAGGTTTTTCCTCTCCTCTGCTCCTCCTTCTCCTCCTCCTCCTCCCGTTTTGGAAAGTTGGAAGAAGAGAATGTTTGGAAATTGGAAAATCGCAAGTATTCAACTGAAAATGTAATATCTATGTCTCCACAAAGAGGATTACATTGTACACTCTTTTTGTTGCTAAATCTTGATCCTCCTCCCTCTCTCTGTCGTCGTCATCCTTCGTCGTCTCCTCCTTCTTCTTCTTCTCGACCAAGTTTTGACTGTGTCGTTCTCTCCAGATGTTTGTGACTTTTGTCATTGAGATAAATGGTTGAGAACCGCCATTACATTACATAAAGCGTTTAGCCCTGTCCATTCCACACATACTCAGCCTGCCTTTTCCCCTTCTCAATGTCTACCTTCCCAACTCAACTCCACAGCAATGTCGAATGTCTAGCCACCATGACGAGATGAACAAGACGAAATTACCATAGGGGTGTACACAAAAAATGCAAAAAAATAAAAGTTTTTCACATGGAAAAAGAGAGAGCGAGAGGGAGAGGGAAGGAATTCGGGGCAACGGGAATTCCATAATTTTTTATGAATTGTCCCCCCACCACTCCACATCTCCTTTCCCTTCACAATCCACAAAGTTTGCATACATGAATTGAGAGAGGCTATGGAGTGAGAAAAGAAGGTATTTGGCATTAGGACATATGTTGCTCCTCTCCTTAATCTCAAGTGAGGTGGGGAGGGAGAAAGTGAGGGAGGGGGGAGAAAGAAGGTGAAAATCAATATCGATGTGGAGTCGTTGTGAATGTACATTTTCTCTCATCGCTCACTTTACACTTTTCCCTCCCCACCCCCCC
>WJFB01000274.1:0-44010 GCA_009870185.1 Pygmarrhopalites habei | reverse complement strand
CCCACCCCCCCCCCCCCTCCTCCCCTCACCATTCAATTGACGTCCACAACATCATTGACACTCACGTGCGGGTCACCACCATCACCAACACCAACAAAAAGGGAACCTTTTTGCATCCACTTTTTCCCTCTCTCACGCTTTCTCCTAGCCCCATTTACAGACTAAACACTCTCCATGTAAAAAGAAGTACAGGACGAACCACACACACTCACTCTCACTCCCTTTCTTCTCTTTCATCTTAATGCTAGAGCATCCTCTTTGTACATACACGTCGTCAACATTTCCACACATACACACACTCTCTCTTCCATCCTTGTGTGTCTCCCCTCCTGTACACACACACAACTCTTCTATATATGATTCATGCAATTTTAATGCTTTTTTTGTCAATCACTCTTTCACACACACACACGCATCAATATCATCGTATCGGTCTGGCTGACACTGTGGAGGTTATAGGTTAGGATGCCCCTGTCGTCACAACACTTCAATATAATATTTAGAGACACATTTGGGAATCACGTGACAAAATTCTTGGCTCATTGTAGTGTGTTGTGAAAAGAGTGAGAGTGAGTGTGTGTGTGTGGAATGTGTCATAGCTTGTAGATTGTGGTTCTCTTTGACTGTGGCAAGTTAGGAAAGCCAAGAAGAAATTAATCTCGGAAGTATTGACTGTAACTTTCTTTACTTTTGTCAAGATATTTTTTTTGATGGAGGGGGAGAGTAAAAATCCATTTTTTGGTGATCCGTCCGTGTGTGAAATCTGGGCCTGGAGTGACTTGTCTTTTGTCTGTGTTATCCTCCTCCTCCTGTCTGTATTTGTGCATGTGTGTGGATGAGAGAATGGGAGGAGGATTTTCATGGGATCTATTTTTGATTCTAGGCTCAATCTAAGCCTCCTCCTTGCTTGAGCCAGACATGAGACATGATGGGGGAGGGAAATCTTCATTTTCCAAGAATTATTTTGTTCCGTTACACTTTGAAAGTTTAAGTGTGAAAGATTGTCTGTATTGTAATGGGAGGAGGAGGAGGAGATTCTCCAGGAATTATTTTCTATTCTCTCTTTTCTCACAAAGGGCAAATCCAATTAAGGAATTCAAAAAAATGTGCAAATTCCTCCTCCCAGTCCAGTGTAAAGTGACAGACAGAAGCACATGCTTTCATTGGAAGCGGATTGGTGCATACGTGGCTATTGTATATTTATAGAACAATCAAAGCTCATTTTTGGATGAGAATTTCTAATCAGGATAATTGAGAAACATTCTCCGTTTACACACTTAGTCGTCGTCGTCACACACACTCAATCACATAAATGGGATTTATTCTCAATTTGTTATTTTTACCCATACAAAATGTATTATATGTCATTCTGGAATGAGATGCATTGTGAAAGCAAGGACAAAAGTGTGTGTGTCTAATTTGGCCTTGTTTTACTCTCCTCCTTGACTGCATTTCCTCCTCCTTGCTTCTTTATGAACTTTTTTTTATTGCTGGAACCCGTGGGCTTCTAGAAGAGGTGACGTCAAAAGAACAACACGAGAGAGAGGACAAAATATGTGGGTCAAGAGAACTGCATGTAAAATATGAGAACAGGTCATGGAATGTGACACATGATCCAAACTACTTGAAACATGTGACTCCTTCAGGATTATACAAGGAAGGGGGGTTCTATGAAATTGTATTGTTTATTCAAGTTTCTCCTTCCCTCTTTAATTATGGTCGATTCGAGAATGGGAAGGGAGAAGGAAAGAAAGGTAGCGAGAGCTTTCACTCAGTCCTCAGAGCTCCTCATTGTGTGTGGATGATGGTTACAAATGAGTTGGTCAAGCGGAGAGGAGGAGGACAATGTAACGAAATTACAATCCTTGCTCTCTACGTGTACAATAGACTGGGGAATGTGTGTCTGTGTGTGTGTGGAGGGGGGGTTGTATTATGTATACATGGGGTCCAAGTTGGATGACATAAATTGAGGAAAAACTTTTACTCTCCATTACATTCCTGGAAGTATTATTCCTCCTCTGTAATAAAGGGGGAGAGAAAACAACTTTTCTAACTCCTCCCATTGCAATCGAGAATAGAGAGAAAGAGGGAGAGAGAGAGGGAAAGAGGAGAAGAGAAAAAGAGAAGAAGGAAAATTGAGTGAAGCTCGCAGGGATGGATGGGATAACAAGCAGGAGAAAAGACCGGAAACTCACATACACATACAATGTGTGTGTGTTACTTACAGACACAGTATGTACATGTGTAAAGAGAGAGAGAGAGAGAGAGAGTGGAGACACGAAAAGACGTATGGAAAAAAATTCTGTGACAAGAAACACAAACTATTTACTATAATATTATTTTAATTTGAAAAACTTTACCCATTCAACATTCACTTCGTTTGTGTGTATGTGTAGTCTCGTCGTGAGTCTCTCCTTCATAAATTCACCGATTGGGATTGTGTGTGTGTGAGGGAGGGAGGGGTAAAGAAGGAGTGTGGAGAACAAGGAGGATGTTTGTATGTATAATACATGTGTGTGTATTTATTTCTGGATTTTCCAATACAGTTACAATAGTGGAGGAAGGGAGAGCAGGATTGTAGTTTTTTTGTACAATATTTTGTGTTGCAATATCACACACACTACACTGGGGGAGGGGGGCTGAGAAGGACAGAAAATAAATTAGGAGGAATACTTGAGAAAGTTTAAGAAAAGCTTCTTCCGCCCCTCCTCTTCTATTTTACTTACTAATTAGAGTAGAACTTTAATGAGAGAGTCTCATGAAAAAGTGCTCCAAAATAATCATCTCAACAGTTTGTTCCTCTTCTGCCTTCCATATTCCCCTCTACTCTACTTTCAGAGTATGTAGAATTGAGCACATCCTGAGTACAGGACACGAGTAAAGTTTTTTGCACCGCATTAACATTTCAAAAGTCTTTGTGTGTCGCTACTACTACCTATGGAGAGTGCGAGTGTGCGTTGGGTAGAGTAGTTCTCCTCGGTCAGAAATACATTTTCCTGAGCATTAGTCATGATTAACCACCCACATACACATGTACACACACACATTTGTCAGAGGTGCATGTTGTTTCACAAAATTTATGTTTATACACAGTACAGAAAGAGACAGGGACGAAGGAGAAAGTCACACAACTCACCCTATTCCACGTGTCAATAAAATCTGGAGTCTAATTGAATGAACTAATATTGATCTACAGTTCGGTAGGTAAATATTCATCAATTGTAGTTCTATCCCTAGGGAAAATGTAGGTTCCAATTTATATAATAATAATCTCAGAGTAATAATATTATTTTTGTTTATAGTCTTTCACTTTTTGATTCTTGCTGTCCAAGAATTAGGGTCACAAGCAAAGTGGAAATACAAACAAATGAGCAAATAAAATGGACGATTTTCTCAACAACTTCCAAGCTTCTCACTTATTCCGTCGAATGAACTGTGAAAATTATAGAGTGCACATCTTCCTTTTCATTTTAGTACGGGCATGGAGTCCAAATAACAGAAGTATCTTTAATTACTAACGAAATTGGAACAATACAAATCGCAATTGTACAAGTCATGAGGAATGAACTTGGATGGAGGAAGAGCAACTTGTAAGAACGCACGTCCATCCTCATCTGTAGTGAGAGTTTAATGAGGAGAGTTAGAGAGTAATTATTTCCACAAAACTTTAGTTTTCATTGTAAAGTACAAGATTAAAGAGAGGGAGAGAGAACATTGATTGAGATTGAATGTCATGTCCACAATCTAAATCCCTGTCTTCACTTTGTCTAGTTGATGAATAGTGAATGTTTTTGGTGGGTGTGTGTGTGGAGTGGAAAGAGGAAAATTAGCTTTTTGTACTGTGGAAACGAAACTGCATAGATTGAATTGGAAGAAGAATTTTGTACAGATATTTTGGTTCTACAAATTTATCTCTGCGCTTAATTCTTCCCTACATTTCTCTCCTTCTCTGTTCTCATGTGTGTGCGCGTTTCCTCCAATTTTACAACCAACTCTCCAATTGTGGGCATTCTCTGGTCGATCTTGTCTTTTCCACACACACACAAAAATACCTCCATCCATGTGCAGGGAAAAGAGAGAGTGTTTTGTGTGTCTGGAGTCGAGTCGAGTGTGTGGAGTAGCTGGGCGTCTCTGTACTCTGTGTATCCTGGAAATTTCAGGAGTAAAATGTTGGAGAGAGAGAGTGCAATTTGGTCTCTGTATTTATAGTCTGGTTGACTCTGTTCAACTGTACAGACACACATGGGAAGGTTTGAGAGAGAGTGAGAGTGAGCCACAGGCCAAAACACAAATACAATCATGTTCCATTGCAAAGGGCCTAATCTTTACGTATCCTCTCTTTCTCTTCTTCAAAAAGTATTAATGTTGAGTGTTTCACAACTCCACTCCTTTCCTCTCTCTCTCTTATCCAGGGCAGGGAAACCCCAAATCCGAAACATCCTGCACATACCCACCCACACACGTGAGGAAAGTGGTTGAGTGTCTATAGATTATAATTTGAAAAACATGGGCAGGAGAGGAGAAGGGGAAAAAATATTTGTTAAGCTAGTCATCATTACTCTCTTGTGTTCAAGTTGAATGGACACTCACAATCAATGCAATTCAATTAGCCTTGTCATGTAGAAGGACATGAAGATCTTACTCCACCACACACACACACTCACTCACACTCTCTCTCTCTCTGTGCATCAATGGATCTCCAAAGTGTAAGTGTGCGCGTGTGGTTGTATGAATTTTAGTTCTTTCAAATTGGTAACTTGTTCCTGACTCTTGCCTTCCCCCAAAACTACTCGTCCTCTTTTAATTGAAGACATTTCAAATGGATTTGGAAGGAGTATTTGGAAGGGAAACTTAATTAAATCGTAATTGAAGGGAATTGGGAGGAGAAGAAGAGGAGGAGGATACAGTGAAAAAGAGGAGAGCGAATGGAAAATGAGTGGGCAAACGAAACGAGTTTATTTTTGTGTTGTGTTGTACAGCCGACAAGTCCACAGCTACACTAAATGATAAAATGGATCAGTGATATTGGATTTATTTTTTTATTCAATTGAACTTTATTACATACATACAGACTACTATAACTGTGTGTGTCTGCACCACCACACCACCCTACTGTACATACAACGTGGTTAGGTGTGCGTGTGTGATTTTGTAAGTGGATTTTGTTGCTGAATTTGTTAGTCTGAAAATATGGTCGTTGGCTCCTTCCACTCCATAAACTTATTATCAATGTATTAATAAATTAATGAAGAGAGAGTCGTAAAAATGACTTTATCCATTTTAATAGAGTCTGTAGAAAGAGTCCTTTATTTAATTACTCCCTATTTTTTGGTTATTTTGAAATCGTAATCAAAAAAAAATTTTTATAATAAAATTCTGATATTAATATAAATGTAGCTGGTTGTTGTGTGTTGACTACTGTTCATTTTCCTGCACAAGGACACTGGGGCACACACACAAATGTACACGTGGACTGGAGAGAATCAATTGGGACGCAGGCCGGGGCATAAAACGAACATAAAAATGGTACTTCAACTTTTTCATGGGAAAGTACCTGGGTAAACTGTGAGTACAGTTTTTAGTTGGTAACCTCGCCTCTACTCTCTTACTCCACTTTTGAGTTGAGCTTCCTTTTACGACTTTATCGACAGGCTGAGCGAGAGAGAGAGAGAGAGTCTTATCAATTTTAAGTGAGTCCCTACCCCAACTTTCTCCTCTCTATCCAGGCAAGATTCCAGGCAAAAAATATCTCCACGACAAATGTGAGCATTCAATTACAAAAGTCCAAAGTCAAGGACATTTTTAGTGGTTGGTATATTTCTCCTACCATATTTTTAAAATTCAGAATCAACAGAGTTATGAATTTTTGAATAATTTCATTAAATAATATTCATTACCACAGAAACACTTTTCTCTTTCCTCCCTTCCCTCTCTCTCTCTCTAGAGAAAGGAGAGAAAGTTATGGCTTTAAGTGGCCACAGGCTTGGAGAAAGTTTTCCATGGAGAAAAATTTTCTTGAAGGAGAAAGTGAGAAAAGGGGAAAATATTGGGAGATTAAATTGTTTCGAAAAATGTGGCAGTTATTTAGCAAATTATTTCCTCATTCACACCCACAGTTACCACATTCTCCTCCTCCAGAAACCGAGAACCACCAACCATTCTGTCTCTCATATTGTGTGAAAAAACTTTTTGAATCCTCACTTTTTTACCCATCTTATGCATAGGGCAGGGAGGGGGACTCCTTTGTGTGTGAAACTGAATAGTTGCAAGTTCATGCAAAGGATGCAATATCTTGTTCCCGTTCTCCTCAAAATAATTTCTTCCATTTCTCTCTCTCTCTCTCTCTCTTTCTCTGTAGGGTCCCAAGTTTTGTGTGTACAAATTCTCAAGTTTTTCCTCCTTGTCTTTTGTTCCATCTAATAGAGCAATATTTATGGAGTAAAGTTCACTCACACACAAAGGCTATTCCATTTAATCTTTCACATACTCCCAGCCTCTCCATTAGCCTCTCCCCCTCCTTTGTTCTCCCTTACAAGTTTAGACCATATTACAATGGGGGAAGACAGTAGGTTCCATATCAAAATTCCTCTTCCTCTCCACTTTCTCCTCATCTAATTGTGTAGACCTGCAAAATAAGGACAAGATCAAAGACAGAGAGAGAGTGGTAGAAGAAATCGTTCTACCATTTCCCTCCTCCTCTCTCCCTCTCAGCTGAAGAGCGAAATCGTAGAAGAATCAATTTAATTTGACCACTTCTGTCTCTCTCATCATTTCTCATGATTATAATATGGAGAAGTCCATAAAAATCCGTTCAAATGTTCACCCCACAATCCTCCACCACCACATCATCATCATGATACTTGTGTTGCACAATTGACGTTCTAAACTCAGTTCGTATCCCAAATCGAAATTTAATAAGCCTCGAAAACCCACAAAAAGAAAATTGAATCCCAAGTCCCATTTATTACTAGAGAAGAAGAAGGGAGGAGGAGGCCTCTGGGAAAGAGCTTAAATCTTGTAATAATGGACTGACTATGCTTAAAATGGAGAGTGAACTATGACCACTATAATTTATACTTATAATGGACTTGAGAGAGAGAGAGAGAGATCTTTTCATTGTCAATTGAATGACCCCTCTTATCCCTCTCTCCCTTCACTGAGTACCTCAACGTGTGTGTAGTAACTATGGGAATACAACATTATCCTGCAGAAGATAGAAAGGGAGAGAGAGAAGAATTGAGTCCTTGTACATTAAGAGCAATAAAAGATATTGATAGAGCTAATTGTGGAGAGGAAATAGGAAATAATAATAATGATACCCCACAAATGCAGGGAGTGGAAAGAGAAGAAAAAAGATGAATCCAACTGGAGGACCAAGGGCCAACGGATGAGGGCTCAATAAATGTTCCTCTCTTTGGGTCACCAATCTAATCCAGTACAGTACAGTAGAGTACACCACAACAGAGAAGAGTATGTGCGAGGGAAAGAGGTTTCCCAGCCCAAGGGAAGGATATGAAGTTCCAATGCACTGGCTAAAGAGTCGGATGTGAAAGGAGGTAGAGGGAACGTGGTGGGAGGTTAGTGTAATGACATGATTTTATTCCAACTTGGTTTCCTACTCCATATCCTCCTCCTCTTCTTTATCGTATATACCTGTGTGTGTGTGGGAAGGAGGAACGTTCAACTAATTCTGGAAGTCGTATAAAGTGTAGACGAGGAGGAGGAATCTAGTAAAAAGGCTTCACCTCAAAAATTCGTTTAGTCCTCCTCCTTCGTTTTCATTACAGAATTTGTGAAAGCACGCTCCTGTAATTTTCATAATAGATATTTCTTTCGAATGGTTCGTCTCTGGAAGAGAAAGACATTTTCCTCATGACGTTCTCTCCAGCCTCCGCAGGGCATGCAGGGAATAAATATGGACGAAACGAAAAATATTTTTTCTACCTTCCCTCAACTGCCTCAATCCAATCCTTGGTGTGTGCGTGTGTACATGATTCCCCACATCCAATATCCACCTCTCTCCTTTCTCTTCCTTTTTATCTGTGAGGGTTCCTTGAGATACTTTTGATGGTTCTTAAACTAAAGAAGAGACAATGTGTGTGCGTGAGAGAGAGGGAGAGAGAGAAATCTCAATAAAATTATATAGAGCCATCATTTTATCATTTCCCCCCATTTAGCGCTTTATAATCAACTTTTGAATTCAAATCTTAACCATAAAAGTCTCATTTTTAGCCAACTCCTCATCTCCATACAAATCTTTCCTCCACTCTCTCTTGTCTAAACTGTTGAGTCAAGGCATTTATTTGACAAGTCAGAAGGGGTTCCATGTCACACATAAAACTTGTGACCTTCTTCCCTCCTCCTTTCTCCTTCCGCTTCACCATCTCTCACTCTTTGATATATTTACGAGGATTTTCCTCCTCCTCTCCCTCTCCCACATCAACTAGTCTCTCACTTGTTATTATGCACAAAGTAAATCTGGTCCCACTTAAGCCTTTTCTCCTCCTCCTCCATTCTGAATTCTTCCTGCATCACTACTCCTAGTACCTTGCAACCACAACTTTCTCTCTTGTCCTTTCCCTGCTCGCATTGAGTCGTGTGGCGGTTGCTGAGTCTTTCTCTCCGTGTGTATATGTGTGTGTGCGGATAATAGTGGATATGCGTCAAGGGGAAATTTCGTGGAAAAACTTGGTTTTGGGAATGATGTGCATGGATTAATTATTAAAATTTTCAATCACACTCATCCCTTCCAGAGATTCCCTTAGGATGCATTCCGTTATCGCTGAATTCTCAAAATTTGGACACACTTTTTTGACAGAGAGTTTGCACTCCACATTTTCATAACGCCGTATCTCCCCTCTTGTAACTCCTTACACTCGTTACTCCCTAATAGCTCTTTACCTCTTCATCTTCATTGTGGAGTGAGGAAGAGCTTAAAATATCCAATTTTCCGGTTTACACAGCCCCTGATTATATAATTGATTCTGTTGCATTCCTTCATACACCTTTCTACCCAAATTTACCTAGAAATGGATTGGGAGAGAACTCAGATCTTTGACAAGACTACCAACTGTGTCTGTGTATTCCAACGTTGTAGAGAATGGAAGATTTGGTCGGGATGCCCTGACATTGGCCTTGGTTTTGTTGGGTGTGTGTTTTCTCCATGGAGGAGGAGGAGGGTCTAGAGTGGGGATGCTGACATCCAGACAAATATGTCGTGCAAAGAGGCCAGCCCGTTTTACCCTGAGTGTGTGTAACTTATTTTTACAGAGGGAGAAGAGAAAGTAGAGACCCAGGGAAATTGTGGAGAGAAAGAGAATGTTGGCTTTTTCCAACAGAAGAAGAAGAGGAGGAGGAGGAGGAGAGAGGATGGAAGATGGAAATTGTTAAAGAATGGGCGGCAGTGCAGTGGTTTTGACTGTACACATTACACACTACACACAGCACAGCAAAAAGGGGACGGAGGAAGAGTAGAAGGGAAGTTTTGTCCGCCTTTCTTGCCCCGTCTATAAATTCTTAAGGAGGGTAACTTTCTACTTTCTAACGTTACTCTCCTCTCCCTCAGCCATTGTTCTATGGTCGCGTTCTAAATATGACATATATCAAAGTGCTCTCCCCTCCTCCACCCTTACAGCCAGCCAAAAAAAAGGCTTCTCATTCAAATACACACACACACACACACACTCACTCTCTTTCTTCTCTCCTTCCACATACACACACAATCAAAATATTTTATTACTCCAATACTCCAATAGCCTTCCTCCGGTTTTTCTAGTCATTTCCAGCGACAGAGAGAGAGAGAAAGAAAAAATCTCATTGTACTTCGTACACACACACACAGACACACAGGCAAAATGGAGGAAGAGTGCAAAAATCCTAGTCTCCTTGTCTTGTCACTCTATATACATTGCTGGTTGCATTATGCAAAATAGCTCCTATACATCACACTCCACACACACGAAATTGAGTGTGTGTGTGTGTGGCTGTTGACTTTTTTTATGTGTTGAAAGTATCATGAAACGCCAGAGAGAAAGAGAGAGTGTGTGTGTGCTTCCTTCGTTAACAGCTCAAGTTATTAGACTTATGTCTTCAAATTGTCAGAAAGTAATGTGCTCAAAATTCCTCACTCTTGTTTCTCCTACCGCCATTCTTTCCTTTCTTTCCTTTCTCTGTCACACATTGTACTACACTGGAGGTACGTGTACATGGCTGCTGTATAACTCTTGGAAGAGGCCCCGCTATCATCATTCAAATTACACCATGTCATAAATTAGAAATTTCCCTGTGAACCCCTCAACTCATTCTAACAGAGCAGAGAGCAGAGCAGAGCTCATAGGACTCAGCATCCTTCTCTGTGCAGACAAAAGTTAAAGCGGATTTTACTCTCCGTCTTTTTATGTGAGTGTGTGTCTACACAATATATATTTTTTGTCAGAAAGGTCGCTTGGGTGCATACACACAAATTAATCACACACAAAGAAAGACAGAGTGAGAGAGAAGTACACACATTCTTTTGAAAACAGCGTTAAACAGCTGCACTCTCCACACACACACATTCACACACGCACACACGAACTGGTGGAGATGACATGCATTCAGAATTGCTAGCTAATTCAGAAATTTTTTTTTTGCAAATCAAAATGAGATTATATATGTGTTGGATATGCCAAAATGTTCTCAAGGACACTCACTCCGGAGACAGCTGTTTAAAATAGTGGTTAAGTAGAGTGTGTTTACAGGAGAGAGAGAGAGAGACTTTGTTGTGGATGCTAAGATTGCACAGGAGATTCAGGAAAAAATTAAGACAAATGGAGGCTTGAATCTGAGCCAGAAAGTCTGAGCGGGTATTCTCCGAGCGTACTCGCTTTTCTTCTTCTTTCCTGTGGCATGGCATGGTGTGGTATGTAAATATAAGGGGCTCAAATATTTAATTTTTTTTATTAAAAGAAGAGTTGTTTCTTGTAATGAGCATGGAATATATTTTTAAAATTTGAATAATGATGAAAGAACTTGTGAAAGAAGGAGAGGAAGAGAGATTTGCATTGAATTTTTCCTCGGAGGATTTTTGTGAAAGAAAGAAAAGTATTGTGTGTGTCTGTGTGTGTGTGTACGTGTGTGACTGTGGCATTGGAAATACATTTATTTGGCTTGAGACAGACCCAAGTAATTATATCTACACGTATAATACTCTCATATGTATTTGTGTAGTACATAATGGATGGTTGAAGTAAAGTTGGTTCTTTGTTAAAAGCCGATGTTCCTTCTTTTGATTACCACGATTATTTTAATGAGCCTAAGATTTTTCAATGAGCCTCTCTTCCTCTGTCTCTCCTTTCCCAACTGCATGAATTGAGCAGCAACAATTGGTTTACAATTTTGCTTCTCTTTAAAGCACACAGAGACAGAGAGAGAGAGAAGTACACACGCCGTTTGAAGAATGAATTTTAATAATTTGTACAGAGACACTTTTACTCCTCATGTACTGTACAGTGAGAATGTGTGTGTGTAGCTGTGTGGAAACTCCTGGATTTGTATTTTGGAGCTGGACAATTATATGTGAGGCAAAAAAGGCCATTAAGAATTTACCCATGTAGAAGAAGTAAATCAACAAGGTCAAGCGTTCATTTTGGAGCCGAGGAGCACACACACACACACGGAGTCAGAGAGAGGGAGAGACAAGAATTATTACGTTCATTATAAAAAGGAATGCAATGGGATCCGGTTAAGTTCCAAAGGTCACATGGCTCTAGAGAGAGAGACAGAGAGAGAGTAAAAAAATAGAGGGAGAGATGATTTATAAAAAGTTATTTTCAGAAGAAGGACGATTTAATTTTAGAGATATTTAATGGAGAAATTTTCAAAAAAAATTGTAGTAAGAATGTTGAATGTGAGGTGAAGGGATCCCTTCCCACAATTCCAGGTATTCCCTTACACAAAGAGTAAGAAATGCGTTTTTGTCTGTTTGAAGAGCATCACTGGAGAAAGAGAGAGGGGAAGAGTAAAGCTGAGAGTATGGGAAGCTGATTTTGATTCTAATTCTGATTTTATGTAAGCGACCTCATGAGGTTGAAGGAAAGTGGATGGTGGTTGGCTGTGTGTTTTGGGAAAGGAGAAGAAAAATTCTTTTTTTTCAAGAACTTTTTCTTGTGAAATATTGAAGAAGGTCTATAGCATCCACTTGAGTGCATAACCTTCATTTCTATACGTGGAGACCTCATTGAGGACCCTGGCTTCATGACGAAGGAGAAAGGAGCAATCTCCAGCATCCAGATTCTGGATATGTACACTTGTAAGTTATATGGAAGCTGTAAAAATGAATGAATTTTAGCCTCTTTCTTCCCATTTCCATTGTTCTGCCCGTATTTGGCTGTCCTTTAAACTCGTAATTTCGACTCTTCCCTTGATATGAGCTTCACCTCCACACACCCACAGTTAGTATTTATGCTCTCAACTTTTTTTTTATAAAACCAGCATATCTTCTGTGTGTGGAGTGAGAGGAGGAGAACTTCACATTATTTTTCCATATGCGAGAGAGAGACTTTATCCTTTTCTCCCTCAACATTTCTCCTCGCCTTTCTCTCTCCAGTGTCTTTTCTCTTTGTCTGTGGATAAATGCGAGGAGGCCAAGGGTATACTCAAGTAGTAAAAAAAATCTTGTCAAATAATGTGAGGCATGTCATGCCAGGCAGGCAAACAAATGTCAGTGTAAAAATCCCGGTAGCCCACACACACACACACACTCACTCACTCACTCTTTCACTCTCCGTTCCTCCCAGCCCCAAATATATAAACACACTCCACTCTTTAGTACCTACAAAGTCTGAAGTGAGCAAACTTGAAGAGTACACAAAAACGTACACATATTATATAAGTATGTATGTAGTATATATGTAGTGTATGTGTGCATAACAACATTCATGGGTTTTTTCTCCAGAAAGAATGAAAACATGTGAAGGATTAAATACCTGTGAAGAGAGCGAGACAAGAGGGCGGAATAACGAGAATAGCGACGAGGGAGTCACTATGTAATCACAAAAAATTGTACAAAGGAGATTAGTTAATTTCTTTTTATAAAAAAATGGGTTACTTTCATTCCCACAGTGAATTATACAGAGGGATCGTAAGGATTCATCCTTGTAATGAAAAGAATGGACAACATTTTGCATCCAAATAAAGAATTTTAATGTTTAAATTAGACTGAGAAAAGTGGAGACACGTTGCAAAACACGTGTGCGAAATTCAAGGATGCGGAAAAGTAGGGTCAAAAATATCTGTGACATTTAAACTGGAACTGGAATAATTGTCAGAAGATAATAGAATTTTTACAGCGAAACAAAAAGATTCCAGTTTAAAGAAATATTTAGAGCACAAATAAAAGGAATTGAGACATTAATTTTTTTTAATCCCCGGAGAATTTCTCCGGGAGAGTGGGTAAGAAAATATAATTTGATTTACCAGACAGCCAATGACAATAAAAAGGAATTAGTTCTTGTTTGGAGTCGTGGTTCATTCCGGACAGCGAGGACAACAAGAAGATTCCCAAAAACAGCCAATAATGGGACAATAAAAGTGAGGAGAGCCCACCAATTGAGTTGACTCTGAGGATTAGTATGATGATCATGGGGATGAGGGTCATGAAGGATGATTGAAGTGTCATTGAGATCTTTCTCATCCAACTCATGGGGTGGAAAAGTTGACAGGGCGGAAGTGGAGGAGGAGGACTCGTTCACGAAGAGTTGGAAAAGATTTTCATATCTTTCTAAAAATTCCGTAGAATTCATCGTTTCTCAATTTCTTCTTCTTTCTCTTCTTGTTTCCTTGTCACTCCTCGTCGTCCTATTTCTCCGATTCCAGGAGACCTACAACGAGTCACATGATCACCACCAACACAAGTAAAAGTAGAAGCAGAAAGGAGGAGACGGGAGTAAGAAGAATCCGAGTGAAAGAGTAGCACTACAACACGCACCCCAACTTGGAGATCAGACGAAGAGGATAAAGAAGTGGCGGAGTAGAGTAATATTATTAATTTGAACTTTACTGTTGTCAATCTCGAGTTGATGTGGATGCTGGTGTTGTTGATAACGTCGAAATGACTGGTACACACACTGGGACTTGGAAGGACACTCCAAGATGTGGGGAAAATCACAACTCGTTGATTCATACTGACACTGACTGACAGGGGAAAGAGAGTCTTGAAACAACAATAACAATCCAGGAGACTCTACTAGGCCATCAACCACGGAAGAAGAGGACGAATAGGAGGAGGATGAGGAGGAGGAAGGAAAAATGTTGGAAAAACACGGACAATCCTTTTCCAAACAAAATCCCGGCATTCGGACGGCCGTCCCTTGTATCCTTACCCTGTTTTCTCTTACTTTTCTCTCTTTTTACACTCCACCCTACCACAGCCACACAGAGCACAAATTATGACACACATTACATCACTCCCCATCTATTATCATTCTCCATTCTATTGTACACTGGATGATGGCTCCGATGATACACTCTGATTCATGAGCCTCTCGGCCCACTTTCCCCTCTCAATTGAATCCACTTGGGGAAAACAAGGACCCGAACCCAAACCCCCAGGCACACACAAAAACTCCCGTACACACACACTACACTATCTCTGATCTACTTCCGATCCTTATACACGATTATGTACTTGTGCTCAGTAGAGTTGTGCATGTGTATAAAAAAGGGTAACATTTAATTGATTGACTCTCCTTCAATCCTCCAGCTTTCCCCTTTTGCTCTCTCTTGTCCTATACACTCACAAGGAGGGAGAGACACACACGAGGGAAATAGCAGAGGAGAACGACAGTCGAGTGCAATGTCACATGCAATATAAATTGAGTTTTTGGTTGAGGCCGGACGACCACCACCGCTGCGTGTTGTTCGTTGATGAAAGCAAAATAGTATCAAAGCTCAATCCTCTTGGTCTACATGAATGTGGACTTGTTGTGTCGTGATTCTACTTCCTCTGCACAATGTGTGTGTGTCGTGTGTCTAGCCTTATTGATGATTGTGATGATGCTTTTTTCTTGGGTGGCTCACCCGGTCGGTGGAGTTTTTTTTATGTTGTTTTTTCTTCTTCTCTGTTTAGTTGTGCATCTCCCGGGTTTTTGTTTAGACTTGGATGGTCAGACGGGAGGAGGTGGAGGAGGGTGTATTATGAACGAACTTCGACAAGATGGGCTGGAGTCCAAAATAAAAAAGATTTGAACGGATGCCCAGAAACTTGCGTGTCTTTGAAATATAATCGTCGTCTCTCTCTCGGGTGTCCCACAAACATCCCTGCAGATGACATCCATAAGTAATTCCCTTGTACACACACGCTCCTTCACCCAGTCACTCTCAACACACACCACATTAACGCACTAAAACACAAACACAAATTACACATTACCTACCTATATTCAACTTTATTAAAGGTCTCCAATGATTAACTTCACTCTCCCTCCTCCTTGTACTCTCTGGTTGACACACGAACGAGTACACTTTAATTTCAACTGAATTAACTTAATTTAACCCAATTAAAAACATCCTTCAAAATTTATTCCTTCACATTTCCCTCGTGGTTTCCACTCTGCCAGGGGAAACATTTATTTTTGCACAACAATGAAACTGTTTCTTTACTTTAAAATTTGTTCAAAAATTCCAAAATAATTCTATCGGAGAAATTTCAATCGAATGCATGTATACGTCTTTTTTGAAAAACTACAGTCCACACCTTCAAATTGTTGCCTTTTAAAAAATAGTTGATTTTTAATTGGAAACCACACACCACACACAGTTACAGTTCAGCTCAATATTTTGACAAATGTTTACATTTTCCAGGGGGAAAAAATGGTTCACTGGTTCAAAAAATGACAGGTTGTTGTTGTTGATTTTGTGGATAGTGTGTGAGTGTGAGTGTGAGTGTGCGTGTGTGTGATGATAGACAGAGTTTTTGGTGCTGGTGGAGTGTGAGGGCTGGAGTAGGAAGGAGAAGAGACGTCCGGTCTGCTTGGCAGGAACTAAACTGAAAGCTAAAAAGTTGCCGTGTCTCTTCTTCTCCCGCTCTCTCCCTCCCTCCTTCCAATCCCTCCCCTCTTTTCTCTCTCTCTGCCTCAATCCATGGATGATGAGAGCGAGAGAGTTGGAACGAGGAACGCCCGCAGGTTTCTTTCGGGGAAAGTACATGCACCACACACACACATACACACCCAGGCACAAGCAGTAGCAAACTCCCACCAAAATCGCGCAAACACACACAAAAGAGAGAATGGATAAGTATTATGACGACAAGTTCTCCACACAACATACACTCTTCCTCAAGTGCATTGGAAAAATTTTATCGGAAAGCAACGTCTTTCAAACACTTACTGTGTGTGTCTTCCTATCACAAGTGGCTCTACAATAGAGAACAGAGAGAGAGAGGGAGAGGGAAGGAGAGAAACATCAATAAGCTTCATGGTTTACATTCAAACACAAACACTACAAAAGGCCACCTCAACTTACTTGGTGTGTGTGTGTGTTTCTGTGTGGATCCTCTGGATTGAGGAGCAAGACGAAATTTTTAATTTACTTTTCCAAATCCCTCCCTTCCACACACACATTCCCCTTGTGTGATGTGATGTCTGTGTAGTGTTGAGAGAGAGAGACGGGTGTGTGTGTATTTTTAGAAGGTGGGGTGTGTGTGAATTAAAAGGAAGATCGAGGTAGACACACAGAATGTATGGATATTAGGGATATGTATGTAGTATGGACGGTGGAGAAATTAGCAGGTAATTGTGATTCAAGATTTTATCTGTCTATTAGATGTATCAACGTCTTGATCGTCATCATCATTTTGGGGTCGGTCGACTGTCTTTCGTCTCTCCGTGTCCACGATTTGTGATCATACTCAAAGTTTGGTGATGGGGATCATCATAATAATAACGTTGTGTTGGGAGAGAGTACAGCGCACGAAAAGGTTGAAGGATTGTTTTCCCTACAAACTATTTAACTTGTCATGTTGTACGACCCTGTCGAAGGGTAGAAGCAAAACGTTGTTACGGCTTGTCCTCCTCCTCCCCAGTCGGAACGAAAGACAGTCATGTTCAACTCTCTGACATTTTCACCTTTCCCCTCATCCAACCAAAGTGTACATATATTTATTATGTATTGTAGGTATACATTTATGGATCATGTGTGTCGACGAGTATACATATACAAACGACGGATCACTGTTGAAGGACAACATTGCACAGATGGCAACTTTGATTTATTTGCCTTTTCTGTCTATCTACACTCTCCTCCTCCTCCCGCTTTTCTCAGAATATTAAATAAAAATGAACATGGAGATGAACCTCCAACACCACCCGCTTACACTATATCAATTTCCACGGTACATATTGTCAAATTCATGGGAAAAAAATATTGGGCTGTAGGGAAAGGTGGGGAATTTGACATGGAAATTATCTCATCCTCTTCTACTCTCGCCCTGCCGGGCATCACCCTGAAAAGTAGAATCCTATTTTACACGTTTGTGGTTGTACACCGTCAAAAAATAAACCTTATTTTTTGGAAGGGGTGAATTTTCATTCAAAAATGAAAATATCAGCAAAATTTTATATTCCGAATTGTAGGAAACATCAAAATTGACCATTTGTGTCACTTCGACGTCCTCTTGCAATTCTCTGAATTATTTATAAATAATTTTATTCGGAATTCATCCATCTCTTCTGAAATATACAATTTCGACATTTTGTAATGATATTTTATTTTCATTTTGCCAAAACGCAGAGTATTATGACATTTCGATGCAATGTACTTGTGACTCGATAGTGGCTAACGAATTCGATGTACTTTTGCCTCAAATTCTCACTTCATAGTAAATTCGCTGAATTAAATCAGGCTGTAAATTTTGCACAGATTTTTTTGAAGAGTCTGACACTCGACAAACAATATAATTATGAAATTTGAGAGCTCCTGTCTGTAAACATAATTTTAAAAATAATTCTGATGAAAAGAGAGAAAACTTCATTCGCACATTTTGATCAGCCTCTGTTCACTCCTCCACGAATCTATATATAACTTTCACCATTTTATTTATTTGTCCACGTGGACCCATCATCCCATCTCATAATTATTGAATTTTTTAAACAGACCCCTTTGGGTCACCCAATTTTCAGATAAATGTGTCACCCTCAAACAGAAAATATCATGTTCCTCACCCTTCCCTCCCCCTCCTCAACTGTCAAAGGACACTCATCAAAATTCACTCCATATCCTTGACTCCAGTAAAGAACGCTTATTTTCCTCCTGACACTCTGACACTTTTTTCTCAGAAGGAAACACAGAGTAAGGGAACAAGAGGAGAGAGAAAGAGAAGGAGAGACAAAACTCGACAGCTTTTACGAATCTCCCTTCACCGAGAAACACCCACGTCCAATCAATTTCTTTTCTTTTTTTTGAAGTCTTCTTCTTCTTTCCCTTTTAGCTCTTCGTTTGTGATTTGTCAAATGTGATGTACCTTATCCCACCACCACCTCCTCTCCTCCCTCCTCGTTTCAAACATTCTGTAACAATGTCACAGTGGACATTAAAACTTTTCCCTCCTCTCTCCCGTTTTTCTCTTTGACATTTTGATAATGTACTTTTATTTCTACATTTCCCCGTTTGATTCCAAAGGATTTACATTACACACGCACATCCATTCCCACACACACACATAGTCCTACATTATGTTTGACAATTTTTGAAAAATTCTTACACACAGATTTGTCAAAAAATTTGTAAATATTTTCCCTCGTGTTTATCCTTCCTGCTCATCCCCACGTGTCATCATATCAATTTGTATTGAGACACTTGAGAATATCCACTTGAATTATGAAGGCGGGGAGGAGGAGGAGGGAGCATTTATCAAATGGAGAGAGGAGGAGGAAGCATCTTTAAAAAATGAGGGAGCTTTCTCTTGTCCTTGTCCTTCCTCTCTCTAGTACACAAACAAACACACACACACAAATGTGGATACACAAAGTTCTACCATCAACTGCACGTTTGGCTACCCCTCTTACACATCATGATGTGTTATTTATGTGTGTATAAATCAAAATCATCAATTGAATTTTAAACTGGAACCCCTCACCTTTCCCCCATTCTCCAAATGGCAGGATGAGGGATATGGAAAGTACAGGACACCCTTGAAAAAAGACATGGTGTGTAGAGTAGACAAAAATGTATAAATATATTGGTCAAGGAAACATGGTGCTTCTCCTCCTCCTCCTCCTCCTCCCTTTCCTCTTTTCTCTTTTATGAAAAATGGATCCCGTATAAAATTACATGCATTTGGCATATATCTCAATATTATATTGAGGGAGAACAAAGTTGGTCACAAGATGCTCTCTTTCTACAAAAGAGACAGAGATGGAAAGAGTGTGTGTGTGTGGTGTGCTGTTCTGGGAGGTTGTGGCAATTGCTTCCAGGAACACTTTAAAAGACATACGCCTCTCCCGACCAATGTATGATGAAACAGAGTTTCCCTTTCAAACTACAAACATTAGATAGATACTTGTGCCAAGTTATTGTTTACAAAAAGAGACGATTGTGTGTGTGTTTGTGTGGAAGGGGGGAAGAGAGAGTGATGGTGAAGACTCCCAAGTACGGCACAAAGGAAGAGAGAGAGAGAGAGACGGTGGCCTATATAATGATTACCTATTCATGATATTATGATGATCATTTATTTATAAACTAGGGATGTACGTACAAAAAACTTACTCTTGAAATTCTCTTGAGCGAGAGGAAGAGAAGGAGAAGGGAGCCAACGATAACAGTGAAAAAAGTTAATAATTGTAGTTAAACGATTACCATTCAGGTCGAGTCATATTATTTAAATTTTACATTTGTGGTTGGTGCTTCACTCCTCTCTTCTCTCTCTTCATTTACACTAATTTACATATTAAACGTTCATCGTCGTAACAGTTAGGAACATTTTACATGGAAAGACTTCTCTCTCTCTTCGATATTGTATCTAGTAGTCGACTTCCTTAAATAGTTCATCATAGTTAAGACGCAATGGTTCATTTAATTGCTCCTCATTTTTCCTCTCTCCTCTTTATTCCCTTCTGTTCAAACAGAAGGAGAAGGAGTTTGATGGGATAAATGGAATGACTTTTAAACTACATGATTATTATATTCTATGAGAGACAGAGAGATTTTTGAAACAAATTCCAGTTCTCCACAACCAAAAAGGAGGAGCAGAGGAAGAGAAGCTCATGGAAGTGGAATGAGCCATAATATTTATGGCAATGACCATGATTAAGTTTCAACTCATCTTTTGAGGGAGAATTGCAGTGCCAAGTGCACTTTGTGTCGGATCACCCATTCCACTGTTATGTTGTTACAATATCCGTTTACAAGTGGAATTCTAGGAATTCAATTTCTCACTCAAATCAGTGGAATCTTTATATGGGAGAAATCATCAAAACATACTTTCAATTTCATCTCTAAATTCATCTCTCTCTCTCCACAAACACACACACACGCTGTGTACACAGACCAAAATAGAATTAAATGGAATTTACGTCGTCCAAAAAGGGTAGTCATTTCCTCTGTGTGTGGACCTGGAGGAATGGAAAGAACAGAGGAGAGGAAAATTTGAAGAAACGTTGAGTCAACATTTGAAATTAGAGAGATGAGATGAAAAGTGAATAAAAAATGGATGAGAAGAAGGATGTTGTTCCACTCCTCACAAATTATGAATTATAAATTAATTCTAATTTTGTCAAAAAGACAATGCGTGACAAGAGTCACGTTGTCCCTAACCCCAGCAACAGGAAAGAGAAAAGAGAGAGAGGAAGAGGAAGAAAAATGAAATTTTGTGGATTTTTTCCCTAAAAAGGTTTTTTTCTCTTTCAACATCCATCCTGTGTATCAAACTGCTTTCTCTTCCTTGAAATTGTGTTCCACATCCAACACAGACATTCACTCACGTCTTAGTTGCACTTATATGCAACTCATTACAAAAAGTGGAACTTGTACGCTTCCTTCTCTTCACTCTTCAAATTTTTTTTTTAAAAAAATGTCCTGACAAGTTTATTCCTGTAAAAGGAAATGGATATTATTCCATTTCCTTACTACTGATGAGTGAAAAGGACAAGACAAAATTTTTTGACATAGTGCATCCACACACACACAAAAGAGAGTCTTTGTCAATCCTTTGCTCAAAAATAGTTGAAAAGGAAAATTCTATTCAAGTAAAAAATGTCAAAGTTTGGAGAGGGGTACATGACGACAATTCATGGTTGCTCTTGTTGCTAGGAGATAGCAATGTGAGCAAAAATGAAGATCTATACAAAATTTCTATTAAAGATGGAGAATACTTTTTTACAAAATTCTTTCAACACTGTTACATACAATGTAAAGACTGGTGCATTTGAGTCAGTCACTCGGAAGAATGCCAATGCCAAGGGATGAGAGAAGAGAGTTTTGGTGGATGTGACGTGAGGAGGATTCTGAGATTTATATTTATTTATTCCTGTGTGTATCTGTGATCAAAGGATTGAAAGGGAGCGTAAATAATTTGATTGTATGTGTTGTTCCACCCCTTGGTCATCCCACGTGTGGACCACAAGTCAAAAAACCCACACACATACACCAACTCATACCGGATGAAAAACTACATTATCATTTGACCCATGACCACACCACCCGGGAAACCAGTCTCCAGCCTCCAGGAAAACCACACCACCGTGGAATGAGGTAAAGAAGGAGAAGAAAGAGAAATTTGAGAGAGAGAGAGAGGGGAAAAACAAAAATTTGAAGGGATAGGTTGGTCTTGACGTTGAACGATGAGAATCCTCATTTACATATTATGAGAGAAAGAACAAACCTCTCTCTCTTCCCTCCTTCTGCATTACTTTTAGATCAAGTGGTTTCAAGTGCCTCCAGCCACCAGATTTCCAACACACACACACACACACGAAATAAAAATCAAGATTTTTCTGATTCAAGATCACCATTTCTGTACTACCACCGAAAATGTACACTTGACATACCCCCTCTCTCTCTCCTTCCATCCGAGCATTACTGCTCCTGTACAGTGTACACACACACATAACTCACTCTCTCTCATTTTCCCAGAAATTGTGTAATTTTGATTGATTTATTATTTTACACACTCACTCTCCCTCCCTCTTTTTACCCATCATCATCTTTTTTATCCTGAGTGAACCTTTTCTCTTTGATGCAAATAAATGCACCCAAAATGGTTCGAGTGTGGACGAGGGAGGGCTCAAGGCGATCACACACAGTGAAAATGAAAAGGGTGCATGTCATGACTATTGAAATTCATCCAGCATAATCTCGTATCACAACACATACATAGGGAAAATTCGGCTGAAAATCCATTTCCCCGCACTCCTCCTTGGGAAATGGGAGAGGACAAATCTTTGTTTAAAATGTCATTTAATTGATTATCAAATTGTGACCCTGCCTACACACAGTCCTTACGTGTGCCTGTGTACACATTTCTAGAGGAAAGGGGTATGGTTGAGTTGGAAAATGGGTTTATCCGGGAAAAAGTATTTTTTAATAGTGTAAGTAGAGTGAAAGCGTAGAAGAGGAGGAGGAGGAGATGCAGGCTGGTCTATTCATAATTTTAGTGCAGATGGAAGAAAAAAGGGAAAAATTATTAGAATTCACCAGACACACACAACTCACTATGTACCTTCCTCTCGTCTCTCTCTCATTTTTTCCTCATCTCCTCTTTTTTTCTCAAGCCAGAAGGATGAGTGACTGGAATCATAACCAGCAGAATCCTCATGCTGACAACCCTTCTCCTCCGTCCCAGCGAGAGGAGGAGGAGGAATCCACACTAGGAAGTAGGAGGAGAGATTCTATATAAAAATATGAACTGAAAAAACAGGTTTCCCTCTTTCCCCTTGTACACGCACACGTGTGTATACATTTTGTGTATTAATATTTTTACAGGACATGTCGTTATTACCACTCTACATCATGTACATTGCCCTCCTTCCTTCCCGGAATCCTTCAGTGAAACACACGCACACACAACTTGGGTTTGAAACCACTTGAAATCTGCAATGGGATTAAATTTGCAAAATGATTTAACTCCATTAAATACCTACCCCACTCCGTGGATCCACATTCTTTATTTATTGATATCCATCTGTGAGGGCACTCCCCCTCTCCCGCTCAACTACACAGCCCTTTCAACTTAATCCTTTCATCTGAGTTTAGAGAACCCTGTTTCAAAGTAGCCTTAATTTTTTGAAAGTCTCACTCCTCCTCCACTTCCGTTCCCTTTGCCACAACGCATTAAATGACTTTGAAATCCCTGTGTGAGACTGTGTGTATCACCACACACACTTTGTAGTTAGGATGCAGGCCAATAAAATTGATTATGGGAATCTGTCCCACCTACCTTCTCTCTCTCTCTCTCTGTGTCTCTCTTTGAAATATTCTGTAAACTTTTCGTACACTCGTGGAACGGTGCATAGAGCCTACTATTCAACTTCACATTAGCTTACATACATAATGATTCGACAAGGCTTTTTGCTCTTTGCGAGAGAAAGAAGAAAAACTTTTCCGGATGATAGCAATGACTTCATAATATTATAACTAAGTTAACTTTTCACACACACAGACACACATCAACTGTACATGGTATGTAGGGTAGCAACCAAGCAAACACATTCCCTGTCCTCTGAAAAGCCATGCCTATGATGATGATGATGGGAAGGGAATTCATGTGAACTTTACCGCTGTCAGAATTCCTATCCTTTTTCCCTTCCCAAACTCTCTCTCTCTCCTCTCTTCCTCTGGTGTGTGTGTGTGTAGTTTGGGTGGCAGAGTGATAATGTGGAGCGACTTTTTTTTGGCAGCTCCTGGCTTTTTTGCTTGGACCCAAAGGCAAAGGGAATGAAGGAAGAGAGAAGGAGGAAGAGATTATGTACAAGTTTGAGAGGCTACACTTTATACCTGTAAAGAAACTATTTGACAAAAAAACGGAGTCCAAATTGCACATCATCCACCATGACAAGGAACGACGACGATGAGGAGAGGAGGAATGTGAAATATTTCATGTTCTACAAACTCCTCATAATTCACCAACAAACTCTGGGAAATGGAAGTGCAATTGAAGCATGAGAAAGAGTGTGTGTGTGTGTTTGTAATCTCATTACTTTTTCTTGAGTGGAAAAAAATTGGGAGAATCTCTCGCTAATATTTATGTAGTTGGAGAGACAACAGACACACACACAGACACACAGTGAGAGAATGGGGGAGATGAGTGAATAAATTATGAACTGATAAAATGAAAATAAAAATATTTATAGGATGTGTCCAGATCATCAGAACATTCTTCGTGTCTCATGTTTGTGTGTGACAAGTGTGTTTAGCAGGAACATAACTATTATTTGTCACATTTTTTGATTTATATTTGATATGTCCATGGAGGTGAGTAGACATTAATGATTAGAGGGGGACAATCATTTTCTTTCTCAACGTGTGAGATTGGCTGTAATGTGTACAGTTCACACACACACATTAGACATTAAAGGACGGTGTGGTGTGTGTACACACGATGTGCAAACAATCCACACACACACATTTTTTATAGTGGTCATATAAAATCCCATTCGAAAATGTTTCAAAGAAGAAAGGAAAGGAGGGGGTGCGAGGTGGAATTTTTTTCTCCTTTGTATCTTTCAAAGAACTTTGACACAAAGAAGAATCAATCAAGGGAAGACTGAACAGACTGCCATGTGTGTATGTGTGTGTGTGTTCTTCTTTTGTGGGTTGCGTGATGAAAAGACTTCTTTTTGTTTAAAGTTCACCGGAAATGTATCTCAATTCAAATGGATGATGATAATGACTCATGTAGTGTACAGTGGAATACACAATGCACATCAGTGAGTTAGAGAGTGTGTGTGTTTGTGTGGAAAATGTTGGTTTTTCTGGGAACAAAAGAAGAAACCTCTTTCTTTCTTTCTGTGTGTGAGTCCCTTCGCCGTCTTTTTACATTGATGGAGAACGGCGGTCTTTAACTTTCTCTCTCTCTCTCTGAAATTTCCAGGATTTTATGAATGGCAGTATATTTTGGAAGAGAGTGGGATTGTTGGAATTTGGAAAAGAGGAGGATAAAGAGGAGAGTCATAATATAAGAGAGTCAGTTCCCCTAGATTTGCATTACATTCATTAATATGCGACAGGAGGTAATTCACAACTTGGTTCATGCAAATCGCAAATCCTTTTAATTTATATAAACACAAGACCAGAACAGAGGACACACACACACAATGTGTGTGTGTGTGCTATAAAAGGCTGGTTATCATCCCACATGCCATTTTACGACTTAACAGTCTAAATACCAAAAGTGTTTGTGTGTGTGTGTGTGTGTTGGAGTACAAAATTTTGTAGGAAGACTCACAACACCATTATAATGTCTTTACATATGCTGCGTTAAAGTCAAAAAGAGATAATAGGGAAAGCAGCTGCTGTTACATCAACGATACTCTATCATAATAATATATTTAGAATTTACTTTTCCACTCTCTCTCTCTGTGATCCAAGTCTCCAGCGCCCATTCCCACTTTTCTCTCTTTCTCTCTCTCTTTACAAAATAGTTACGACCCATTCCCTCAGTCTCTCCGAAATTTCTGAATCCTGAGATTATGACCAGGAAGAAGTAGGAAAGGAGGATCTCCAAAATTCCTACCGTGCCCTTATCTGTCTCTTCAAACATCTCACGTAAAATTGAGGCAATAAAAACAACTTTCCCAGTCCTTTCACATCATCTGCATCCGTAATTCTCTCAACTTTTCAAATCTCTCCATCCCCGACTCGGATGTCGTAGGAGAAAGGATGACTTGTAAGCTTCAAAACATTATTTTGTCACATTTCATCCTTTTCCTCCAACTCGTTTCTCTTTCTCTCTCTCGTTGTCATCATTTTCTTATTTTTCTCAAAATATTGTTTCTTCATTATTCTCAACTTTCTCTTCCCACCTCTTCCTCAGTTTGAAACAATTTGTGTACGAGACATATTTCAGTCCCTTGTACGTGAGTGCGTGTGACAGAGACTCATTTCTCTCCTACATATTTTGAAGGATTTTGTTACACACGTTTACACATCCTGCATACAAGTACTAAGTACACGTAGAATGTTGTCATCCTCACAATTTGAACTTAAAACTTTGATTACTCATTCTTAGATTCCACGGTTTATTGTAATGGACTGGATGAATGGGTTAATACCCAACCCTGCTTTATACATCCAACGTACTCGTACCCAGAGTTATAAACTTGCAATTTCGTTACACAATCATACCACATGCCACAGACAGACATAACATTACATGACTTTTGGTTTTTATAATGGGCTACGCGTGTACATGTTGTTAAATCAAAGCTGAGTTTTCAACGTTTTGAAGAGAGAAGGAGAGGATGTGAATGTGCCAAAGTCCAATCTAATTTGGCTCATTGACTTCCCAAGTGTTTAGATGATGAAACAGACAAGGAGGACTCAATGGACCGTCAATGAACGTCGTCATCCTCCTCCTCGTTGTCGGCTTTTAACTGGGCTGGCGGCGACCGAACTAAAGAGAGAGAGAGAGAAAGGTAAATATAATCTTTGCTACAAAGTACACACTGTACTGCACAAGATCCTTTTATAATACACAGTGAAAGAAAAAGAGAGAGAGAGAGAGAGAAGTTAGTGTTCATTTAGAGAGTGAGTATAAATGAGCAGGGATAAATGTAGTGTAAAAAATACAAATACACAGAGTATATTTTATTATGTGTAATACACACACACACTAGGAGGAAGGAGAGAGAGACTCCACACATGAAGACAGGGAGAAAAGAGTCTGGTCAGAGTGAAATTAAAGAGTTGGATATAGAGAGAGTGTGTCTGGAAAAAAGAGGAAGAGATGTGGAAATGAAAGAATTAAATATACAAGAGAGAAATAGGGATAGAATCTTCCCATTGTACCTCCTCCTCCTTCTCTCCCGCATCCCGGATCCTTTAACATTATTAACCTACGCTACGTTGAATTTGTATGGTCTCTCTGTCTCTCTCGGCTTCTTTTTCCTTTGGATTTTCCACAATCCTTCTCCTCTCCTCTCTCTTTGTCCTCCTCTGTGACTCTGTCCTGTACAGAAGAGGAGGAGGAGGATTGGTGAACGAGAGAAATTCTAAAGAAAATTGATGGTGAGAATGGAAGGGAAGAGGAGGGCGGGCATTCCCAATGTCAATGGTGTAATTTAATTTTAAATTTAGTGGCGTAAATCTCATTTGAGAATTTCAATATTTGCCCCCTTCCGCTTGACAAATGTTTTGAAATAACGGGAATGTCAAGTTGATTAACACCCCTCTTACTTGCGTATCCCCCTCCCTCCTTCAAACATTATGTCTATGTACACACACACACACACGTCATTACCATTACATCTGTATACCTATAGTCAACGACTGTCTGTCCCAGGGTTGGCAACCCGCCTTTTCGAGGAGGAGGGGTCATATTTTTTGTATGGCGTTTTGGAGACAATCCGGAAAATTTAGGTTAGCTCTGTATTGACAAACAAAGTACGACTTCAACACGTTTACTTTTGTCTATTTTGGAACTTGTACAATCTCTGGTCAGGTTTTTCCTATGGAAAAATGGGTTACTTAGCAACACGGGTATTTTTACTCGCAGTAAACACACGCACAGTTAAAAAGATTGCGGGTGTAAAATGTCGGACGAGGGATCGGATTCGGAAGTCAGAGACTGGTTCTGAGAGGATACTGGAGAGTTACTCTGGAGATGAGATCTCCAGAGTAAGAGATGAGCGTGTCTTGCCACACAGGGGACTCTATGGGACACGAGTGCAAGAGATGTGGAAGGGGTATGTCATGTCACAGCTGTGACAATTAGCTAACTACATCTGCAGAGGAGTGCTAATGTACGAGAAGGAGAGAAGGAAGTTCTGTGTATTTATTTTAAGACAAGGAAAAAAGCGGAAGAATAAAAGACGTCTCTCTTTCTCTCTCTCTACAATCTACATGATATGAGGGAGTGATTGTACATGGTGTGCGTGTGTGTGTACAATATACATGCACCGGATATTGGCAACTGCATCGGGTATCGTCAAGGTTAAACCGATCAAGTATCACAATACTTTGTGTGTGTACACGTAGAAGCTAAACCAATTTTTTCCCGGGTGGAAAGTTCCTTGGATTCAATCATTCGTAATATTCAAGTCTCTCACTTTCTTTCTCTCTCGTCCTCCTAATTATAGATACACAATTTATAGAGTGGCTGTGACTACACTCTACTCTACTCTTATATTCTATTCTATTCTCCTACACTTCTACATACATACGTGTGTAGGACTGTGCGTGTGTCGTTCTTTGTAATTTGATTTGCTTTCCGATTCCGACTCCCTGCTTCCGCTTTCTTGTTATTTATTTGAAGAGGGAGAGAATCAATCTTCAATTAAATTAATGATGGACCCGTCATCCAGAACACGCCGACTTAATTATAATTATTTTCATTTTGTCATCACACCCTTCCTACACACGCACACCTACCCTTCCTCCCAGTTCTCTCCCTCTCATTACACACTCGTCATTGGATGAAGATATGAGAGGAAGAGTTGTAGTTTTGTCACTGGAACCCAAACGTTTCCAACGTAATTATTTCTTTTTTTCGTACGTAGTAATTTTGTATGCTCGTGTCTGGTTGTGTTGACTATTGTTGTTGTAACAGAGATATTTTGCACAGGAGGGGATTTAAGTAGTAGGATGACAGGTATAATTTTATAATAGTTGACTCCCTCCATATTCATGGAAGAGGGGAGTGAAGATTTTTGATCCTGACAACACATAATCGAGCAATATAATAGTACGTCTTTGAGATCCAATTTAATGACTTTTTGAACTTTGTAAAGGGAAGAAAGTGAAGGACTTTCCACCCACGAGAATTCCTTAACCTAAGTAGAACTACTTTGTGTGTGTGTGCGTGTGTGTGTGTGGATGAAGGGGACCTATAACTTTTTCGTTTGACTACAGACACGATCAAATTAAAGGTAAAAATCAAAGTGAGTCAAAAGTACGTTCAACTACACTTGACTTCCCATCCTATTTTAAGAATTCTTTTTTGTTGTTGTATTATCTACTTTACATAAAAGCCATCACAGAATCCCTAAATTCTACTACTATCTACTACAATACTCTTCCTTCCTCCTCACCCTCCTCCATGCTATTTGTGTAATGTGAAGATCAATCTTTTTTAGTGGATTACATACTATATCTTGTAAATAACATTCGTCTTTTGTGACATGAGGATTTTTGACAATAGAAACTACTTTCTCTTTTTTTGTGAATGTCTGAGGAAAAGTTGTGATACATGGAAATATTTTCAGTTTTAAAATTAAAACCCATTTTTAAAATTAGATATTTTTTGAGGAGTACACAAAATCCTTGCAGAAAATGTCCTCTCTCATTGTGGACACTTTCACAAAGTTAAAATGAATTAATTTTAGTCCAGAGAATTAAATTGAAGGTTTCTATCCACCTCTCCGTCTCACACAATCACCAACCTACTTTAGATATTGACGACATTAAAAGACTCACAAAGATTAAAAATGGACATCGAGCCTTCCGGTTTTTTCTCCATTCTCCTCCTTTTTTCTTTACTATGCAGAGGGTCTGCAGCAGAGCTAAATAGTGACTCCTCTGAGTGATACCCAAAAAGAAAAAACTTTCTGCTCAAGTCTGAGAAGAGAAGAAGAGTGTGGAGGAGGCTGGAATCATCAGATTTGTACTGTGTCAAGACTCCGACGGAGGACCACTTTCTCCGTGTACTCTAAGGAGACTAATAGAACTAAAGTTAAAATTCCTTTCTTATTTTTAACATTCAGAAGAAACAAGTTGTTCTTCAGTCTAGGGAAAGGAAATTTTAAATGGAGACTACAAATCTGTTCATTATATCATTAGTTTGTACATTTTTAAGCTAATGAGGGCTTTCCCTACAGTCTACAAGGGCTTGAGTTTTAATTAGCTCTCGTCAAATAGATCCAAGAGAAAGGAAGAGAGAGAACTTGATAATTATATTCAAGTCAGTACACCATGCTGGGAGGAGCTGGTGAAAGTCTACTTTCTCCCCAATGAGCTTTACATCCTTCAATTAACTTCTTTTCCCTCTAATTGTAAATTAAAACTAGAGGTATTTGCTCAAAATTAGTCACTTTCACTCCTCCATCTTGATTCCATTTAATTCAATCATAATGAACGACACTTTTCCACACACACGCAACCAGTTGACAGCAATTCGTTCTGAATTTTTTTTCGAAGAATTAGAAGAATGTCGGAACCATTTTCGAAAAATTCTTTCATACACAAAATTCGCACAATTTTGATGCAACATGGATTTTGTTTAAAAGATCTTCCTTCAACTTTCCAGCAATTTTGATTATTTATTAAACAAAATATAATTTATTAGCATTAATACTTAGCAACAGTAGTCAATTATTACATTAGTACAGTAATTCTGATGGCACATTTGCAATTATACAGAACCGACGAGTGTCATAATTCAACGTAGAATCATACTAAAAAATTGTAATTATCCAATACAGTGATACAAAATAGTATCAATTTTTATTGCAATAATTTTTGATCATTAGAAATGAAGACGAAAAATCAAAAAGAAAACTAAATACATTTATTACCTTCGTACATCCTCTAAAAATAACCTTTCGATAGAAGTGAGTGAAAGTGGTGAAAGCGGAAGGAAACATTAAAAAGCTTAACTCTGTGTCATCGCTACGAAGGAATGTCTTTAATGTTCACTTCTCCTCCTCCTTCTCTGCCTCAACTCATCAATAATTAAAAAGGGAGGGGAAATAGAGAGTTTGGGAATAAATCAAAGGATGGTATGAATTAACTCATATACTATATACTATCCATAATATATCATCATCCTAAAAAGTTTTTTCTCATACATACACATTCTTTGATAACTTTTCCAAATTGCTTCAAAGTCTCCAAATCCTTTTTGCTCAAAGTTGAAACTACTCCGAGTACATAAGATGGGTAAGCATATTAAGGTTGAGGACTCCAAGGTTCAAAAGAGAGAGAGAAGGAAATTGACTGGGAACTTGGTATGTCTTCTCAAATCAATATATTAAGAGAGAGAGGAGTGTATTATACACAGAAAGATATACTCATGCATAGGAAAGAGGAGAACACATTGAATTAGCAAAGAAAGATTTCCTCCTCACACAAACACACATTACACCTTCCATCCCGTCAGCAAGTCAGTAAGACAAATGTTTTCACCACTTCCTCCTGTCATTTCCTCAGTTGAAATTGGTCACCTAAATTACCCTCCTTGTCGTCAACAGCCAAACCAATAATTCCTTGTTTTCAGTGGGAAATTTTCCTCGGCGTGCACGGTCGTGTCATCAAATCGCCAAAAGTCGTCATCCTTGAAAAAATACGTTTTACCTAATTCAAGGAAAGAACTTCTTTAAAAAATTTTGAATTACAAACTCAGTAGAAAGTAAAATGTTGGGATTAGAAAAAGAATCTTACCGTCTTTCCAGCGAATGACGGAATCAATGCTGGAGGGAATCCCTCCCCACCTCTCAATGTCTAAAGGATATCCGTCATCCATCTTCCCAGTCGTGTCGTTGTACCTCCAGTACAAATTTCCACTGGACAGGAAATGTTACCCAAAAAAATGTCATTATAATTAGCTCAAGTAAGGATAACGTTCAATAACTCTACATGACGCTCTCACTTTATTTGTACACAATGTACAAAATGTATTCCAGGAAAAGAAAAACAACCAGAAAAAATGTCACTTCAAATATTTTCAATGAGGAGAATGTTTTTTGTTTTGAAAAGGAAAAGAAAAACAAAAGCGGAGTAGAGTAGAGTGAGAGTGAGAGTGCAAAGGGAAAGTCTTTGGATGACAGAATAGATTTCATATAGTTTCTCCTCATAAAGTGTCAAATTATTTATTGTCTTTCATGAAAATATGTTTTTTTACCTACATGCTCTGTACATATTTGGAAACGTGCCTGGACACGTGCTTGACTCAATCAGCTACTGTATGTAGGAGAATGCCTGTTTGTTTTTGAGTAAACTTTTATCAAAAGCAATTTTTTGATTTATCGTCACATACGTACGACAATTCCTTTCCCAATCCTATACAATCCTCGATTACGATCCTCGAAATCCATGGAGGAAGAGGATGTGAAAGTCACATTTTTCTAATAGTAAATTTATGTAGGGATGTTGGTTGAATGTATCATAAAATAATGGAGAGACAATACAACCACAGGGAAACAGAGAGAGCGGAATTTCTTTCTTTATCCCCGTCCATCATCTCCAGAACAAATTTTATAAATTTAACTTTCTCCTCTCAGCTGTTCGCTCATGACTTTCCAAGGGCTACAAATAATCCTGGGGAAGTATCACTACTCATGCATTTGATCCAGTAGAAAATTCTCCTGCCTTTTCTCGGAAGAGTTTCTTAAAAAATATTTGGGAAATTTCAATGTCAATTTCTGTACTGAGTCACTACATTATCATCCAACCATCGTTAAGATATAAATGAGTGTGGAAACTCCTAAATCCACACTTTATTCAATAGGAATAAGGAGAAGAGGAGCGATGCTAGGTGAATTGAAATTGAGGGAGAGAAAGTCAGATTCATTTCTTCTCACCTTTCTACTAAATAAACACATTATATGTCAGAGACGCAGTAAAAAGGGAAACCTGAAAAAGTAAGTGAGATGATTCTTCTCCCAGACAAAAGCCGCGTCCAATTTCGAGAGGGATGAGGATAACCCTAAAGATGTGAGTGGTTTTGGACTGTCCATTGTCGCCTCAGTCCCATCCAGAATCCAAAATCTCCTTCCTGTCCAATTGAAGGAAACAAAAAAAAGAAGAGCATATTAGCACAGTGCACCTGTATATAAATACTTTTAATGAAGTTTTCCCCTTTCTTTATCTCCCACACGTCATTCCATAATATTGTTTTTTATCTGTACATAAGGGCTGAGAGTTTGTATGACGAAATTGACACTTATTTTGGTGTGCTTTTTGTGTGGGTATTTATTTTCTATTCCACAACTCAATTCTTGGAACTGATGGAAATAAATTTGTCTGTTGACTCAACTTCAACTCAGCATCAAATTGGAATGAGGAGGAAAGTCTCTCATACAAAAAGGAGTGAAATCAATTTAGAATGGATTCCACGTTCCATCTTCTACCTCCTCCTCAAAGTCAACTCATTAAGATTTTTCCCAAAAGTATTAATGGAATCTTATACACCCTCTGGAAACCAAAGTATTCTCTATGTCAGTCACACACGTATTTTATATTTTATGAAAGTGTACCTAAGAAAGTACAGAAATCTTTTAGAAAGATGATGTACGTACAAACATATGGTGAAAACATTTGTGGACACATGGAGTCAGGAAAAGTGGGTGAAAAACATCTCAAGACCAAAATAGGTATAGAAATCTTACTTAAGTCAAGTAAAGAAAGAAAATTGGGTAAATAGAAATATCTATTTTCCGAATTCCAGTAATTCCAAATAGTTTTTTAAATAGGTTCTTTGCATTTCTCTTGCACTTTTCACCTTTGTGACATTCAAGTCTCTCTCTGAACAACCAGTTCAGTACAGTACAACAAAAAGGACATACATGTACTTAATCAGGACTTGCACTTTGTGCCACGCTTTCTCCCTTGATAAAGACAAAAACCTGTCAAGATTACGTGTGTGTGTACAAGGAAAAATTAGTGAAGTTTTGATTTCAACTTGGTAAAAGTGGTAGAACCACAGTAATTTGTAAATGGACACATTATATAAAAACCAAATTCATGTATCAACACACTTCCATGCATAAACCCACACAGCAACAGCAAGGGTGTTCCGAGTGGCTATTTATACTCGTAACTTCATAATAAAAAGATAATTAATCCGGGCTCCAGTATTTAATAAATCCCCACTCAAAGCTTTTTTAACTCCTTGTGAAAAGTATCCAGAGTAAAAGAGCATGTGATGTGGGTGTACTCACAACATAATCTTCACAGTTTGCAACACAACATATCCAATACTAGAGGCACAAAGATTGTGTGAAAGTAAGAAAGTAGAAGCAGTAACTACAAAAGCTCTTATCTAAAAATGTATTTTATGCAAGGTGAAAACCTTTCATTCATCCAGAGAGAGAGAGAAAGTAGTTTTTATGGGCCAAGCCACTTAAGGCGTAAATATTAGGATACGTTAAAAATACTCTTATTGGTCCATCACCAAAACATTTTTGGGATGATGAGGGCACCGAAAGAGTCCACACACCTCCACCCACTCATTCCATGTGACATTTATTTGACAAGTAATGATCTCAATGAATTTACAGGAACGAGAGACGAGAAGAGAGATAATGTGTGTGTACCTAAAAATCCGGTGAAAACAATAGCTGATCCCTCCAGGTCATGATATACACTGGAAGAGAGAGAGAGAGAGTGGGAGTGTGTGTTCTCTACTATTAGTTGGATGTGTGAAGGAGAGAGTCATATCACACATTTTTATGTGTCCTGTTGTAAGTCATGGACGATTGTGATCTCTTTTTCCCCTGGAGATGTTCTCCCTCTCATAATCCCATGTATCTTGCCCAGCTGCGTATAAATACCATAAGATCTCCGTCCATTTTATCTCCAGGATGGTTCACAGAGGGATTGCTAAGTGGAGGATTTTACACAAAAACTAAGAGCCTTACCAGCGAAACACACACACACGTGACACGAGAGAGAGGGTGTGTTGGAGAAGGAGAACCCCCAACGCACTCAACTCATCATCATACAAGGGAAGGAAGAGCCTCGGGAACTTTTCATATCATAGATTGAATTTATTAGGAAAAAAGTGCATGTGGAGTAAATACACTGGGATAACTCCCTATACATTAGTGTACTGTGGAGTCGTATCATATCTCCTCTCTTGGTAGTACCACACTGATACGATCCACATTAAGTGAGTCAAGAATTGATACAGAGTTTGTCCTTCTATATGGGATGTTGTGGATACTTGAGCCATTAGGATATGAATGTAGGGTGTATGAATTTTGAATATGATGAGTGAGTATACCTTCAACCCAGTGTCCGTATCATGATCCTCATAATGTATTACATCCACCTTGAAAAGTATGCTTTCAACTTCTTTTCAATTTGATCCCTTTTTTTACTTTCTCTTCCTCAACCCATCTTTCTCTTCAAGATATGAAAGTCATCAAAAACTGTCTTAACTTAACTTATAGAACTGAACAAGTCTCTGTCCGGGGAAAGTCAAGAGAAGTAAAATATATGCACACTTCCTTCGTTCCTATCTGTTCCTAAAGTTTCTTCAAAATTTTCTCCAGGATTTGTTCAGAACATATCTACATATTTCATTAGTAAAGATTTTTCAAAAATTGAATTTTCCTCCTCGTTAAAAATAGTCCAGATTGGAATGGTTGAGAAGATTCCTTCAAAAAAATAAATCTGAATTTGAGTTTCCAAAGGGAATCAAATTTGGTTGGTGATGACTGTCCCTCAAATTGTGTATGCGTGTGTGTGTAGCACAGACAGAGAGAGAAAGTGTGTGTGAGTGAGAGAGGGAGAAAGTCCGACAAATGAATATGCATGGCAATCGTTGTTTGGTAAGGCTGGCTTGACGGGTCAGGAATTAGGAGGAAGAGAGAGGGTGTTGAGTGTGTGTTAGGTGGGTTGGATGTGTGTGTGCGTGAGAGAGAGAGAGAGGAAGAGGAAGAGAAAGGATGAGAGTGAGGAAAGAATAGATTTTTGCTAGAATTCACAAAGTAATTTGACCAGGGGTTCCAACTACGAGTGGTGGCTGACTCTGTTGAAATGTGTAAGAATTTTAGTTGGTTCTGGCTCTCTGGCTCTAGAGTCAAGTTGACACGGATGGGAAGAAAAGGAAGTCCCTCAGTGCTGCAGTCATGTGGAAGAGGAAAATTTTGAGAGGGTGAGGAAGAGAAAATTTGTATGTATACACGTGTGTGTAGGATGCAATGTAGGGAGAGGAAGTAACGCGTTGGTTGATTCTGGAGAGGACGGGAGGGGTGGGTGGTCAGTGGAGGAGATTGAAGAAGAGGAAGACTTACCAGAAAAGAAGATCAACTTGCCGTCTGATTCTCTCTCGTAAGCTGCATCCAAGCTGTCGAGATTGGTCAGTGAGAAAAGACGGGTGATTTTTACTGGGTAAGCAGGTGGTGGTGGATAGCCTCTGACTGCCAGTCTCCACATGTACTTGAAAAGTCAAACCAAACACGGATAATTCAACTTTCATTCCTCAACTTTTCCTTTCGCTCAACCCCTCCCCCTCCTTTCTCCCTCCAACTTTCCTTGCAGGATCAATTGACTCTCTCTCATTCCAGCCTCCGTACTTTTACTCCATTAAATTCCACATGTGTGTATGTGTGTGGCTCTGTGTTCATGGATCACTTAGAAGTGGGGGAAAAGAGCTCAGTGGGTCCTGCTTAAACTTTCAACGTCCACTCACACACTATGATGTGGTTGTCCTACCTTCTTCCTCTTTTATACCAGCTTTTTATACAGAATACGAATACGAGTGAATAGAGGATGTGGATTTTATTTGGAAAAGTCTCAACCTGTCTATCCTTATTGCACACACAAACACACACATGGAGAATGTACACATGTGGGAGTAGCATTTGGAGAAAGGAGGATGACCAGCCTCGTTCTTGTCTGGGATTCTGGGGTGGGTGTGTGTGTGTGTGGGTGGGTGGGAAATGAAAATGTGACTTACTTGACGACCAACGGCAAAGACAAATATTTCATTGCGAAGGAAGGCAATCTTGAACGGAACATCACTGCAAAGGTTTCTCCATTCATTGTGATCCTTTTCCGAATCATCCTCTTCTTCCTTGGTTGTAGTTGGAGGTTTAATGGTGGTGGGTGCTGGAGTCATGACTCCTTCTGTAGTCATCAGGGATTCTTTTGTTGTTGTCCTTATTGTGGTGGTGGTGGTGGTGGTGGGGCGAGGAGTTGGCCTTGTTGTTGACGTTGTACTACTTCCTTCCTCCTCAGAAGTGTCCTCTTTGCTTGGATGGTCCTCGGGAATGGATCGCTGGACTACACAAAAGAGAGGGAGAGGACAATATAAATGTAAATTAAGTAGTCACAGTTAGACCCAATTCAATGAGATTCTTTCTTTCAGACCATGAAAGGCTGTGCGCGGACTCTGATCCTCCCTGGTCATGTACAAGAACAATATTTTTTTCATATACATACCTAAATACCATCCTTTTATTTTATACAGTAGTGGTGTCGGAGACGAGTCAAAACTCGTGGAAAGTCATGGAATTTTTTCTAACAGCGTGATGAAACGGCCTAGCAAAGGATGTACTTACATTGTTCGCCGACACAAATTATTGTCCTCGTCCAAGCAAAGAGTACGAGAAATACCACAAAATTCCCTTGTCCCACTGCGTCATATGTTTTTATTTCCTATGTTTGACTTACTGTATAATTCATACACGGCCAGGATGTCGTCATAGCCCAATGAAATCTCTTTTCCCTTTTCTTGGTAGTATGGAAACATGATTGACCGGACATCTGACGAATGTGCCTTTTCAAAATTTTTACAATTCAAACAATCAATTTTATATGGGTAAGACGTACATACTTAGGTTTGAGGGTATTTTGCCATCATTCACATTTGTTAGTGAATAACAGGGTAAGGTCAACATATTTTTATTTGTGTACATAACTCACCAGACCCAAAGAATGACCAATTTCATGAGCAGCGACTAAATAAAGAAGAAATAAAAATAATATATCCCTCGATGTCAAGTAAATACTGAGCAATATTTGAAGGTGTGTGATTGATTACCCATTTCAAAATTTATTGGATTTTCTAAATCCTTGTACTGTCCTTCTGGTGACCACCTGTATTCATGCATAAAAATGAGGTTAATATTTCATAAATAATATTATGTAAAAATTTTTTGAGAAAAAATTGTACCAGTCCTCATCCTCATCAAAATGAATGTCTCCTCCAAGATTCCCATAATCATGTGGAAAGTATGCATGAGCCAGGATGAAACCTTGTCCATCAAATGGATATCTGACACAAAATTTGATTAAAATGTACTATTCAAATTTTAAAATATGGAGATATTATGTGTTCATGGGATTTTCCATTTTCACCTATCTCCATGCGAGTATCGGCCAAAGGATATTTTGATGTCCGCCTCGGAGTTGAGAGGTTTCCAAGTAAATTTAAGATTAGAGTAAGGTGACCACAGTTCAAATGCTTTTTCCATTTCTTTTCTAGCAGCAGATTCACCCAACTTTGGAGACCAATTCTGAAAACTGCAGATCAAGATGGATGTACGCATGTTAACATGTGTAAATACAAAAGTTGAATCACTATACTGTACCTAAATGATTCAGTACCTATATGTAAGGTTTCGTTTATTCCATCCTTTTGCCCCAATCACAAATCTCTTGGAACGATGATGAGTTGGATTTCTACGAATAACGTCTGGTACTCCACATCGGGGTTTATGTAAAAGCTTTACATTGAATTGAACAAAGGATTTCAGAGGACACCTACAGTACAAAAACTGGTGCAGAAATATAATCAGTATACTACCTCACGTGTCTTATTGTCCAAAATACCAGTGGGAGTCAAACCACCAAATGTTTGCATTTGAACGATTGCATTGTGAATACTCTCCTCAGAATAAATGGCTTCCGATTCGGAAGTATTGGATGGTACTTCCAGATAGCCAAATTTTCTCAAAAAATCCACCTGAACATTCAAGGTTATTTATTATATGGATGAGAAAGTAATGATTGATGGGAAAACTATATAATAGATTTACGGTGGCCACTGGTCCAGTGGGAGAAAGTGTTGACTGGTCAAGAGGTCGGGAGAATGTCCAGGATACCCCAAGAAGGAAGAGAAGCGGTGAATAGAGTCCCATTCTGAAATCTACAAGTGAACACACTGAATATTCAGAGTCGAATGTCCCCTCGTACAGGACATTCTTGTTGTTGTCGCAAAAATCATGACCTGAGGCATTGCATTAATGTTTAAGTAGGTTTTTAGTTATCCCAAGAATTTTCATGTGTCATTCGCCAACAAATTTGCATAAAAAGGTCAGTTCAGACCTCGTTGGACGCGAAGGAAATCTTATTTTTGAATTCATATCCGACCAATAGGAGAAGGACGAGGGTTTTCTTACATTTGTTAACCTCTGTCAACTTTGTCCTTTTAATTGTTCGTCAGTGGTCGTCACGTCTTGTCACACATCCTACGATCAACTCTGGTTTGTCATCTATTTGGATTTTCCATTCATATCTTATTATTGTCCTTTTTTGTCGGCATTTGTATTTGTTAAAAGTTGTAACTTTGTTACAACGTTTGATATACGTTGGTCATTCACCGTACAATTTCTTAACGACTTTCAGAATCTTTTGTGGATGGAAAAATGGATTTTAACTCAAAGAGGCTACGACTTTCATTTGGAACATCTCAAGGACAGGATGCCGAAAATGTATGGCACTCTACAGCTATTTCTGATAACTTAGAGATTGTGGACTCACCTCGGCTCGCTTCTGTGCCCACAAAGAAATCTCCAAGAAGGAAAGGAATTGATCAAAATCAAAGAGCAGCCAGTCCTGTTGTATGTCCTGTTTTGATAATAAATTGTTTTATGAAGTCTCCTATTGAAATTTGAACATGTCATCGAACCTGCATTACAGAAATTCTAATCCATTTTTTATTTTTTTTAAAAAATAAGATCATAACGGAGCCAAGTGGACATTTCATTTTTTCTGCGGTCTTGCAAAAGCATGGATTCTTTTTGGGCACACCTCGGAATAAGACAAGTATGTTTGTACTCTTATTTTAAAGTTTTTTTGATTTTTTAAATTGGAATAGTCTTTTTTTTAAATTAAAAAGTTTTTTACTTACTATTTTGTAGAAGTAGATGCTATGATCTTTCGGAAAACACTCTCAGATTGGATTCAAGAATGTAACAAAGGAGACGAGGATACTCAAGCAGAATCACAGAAATTTATTAATGATATGAAAAGCTATTTGAATGTGAAGGAGAATCTAATCCAAGCAATGACTCCAACCTTGGTAAGTAGTTTACACTGCCAATACAAATTAATAGATTTATTACCCATCCTTTTAACAGTACATAATAACTTTGATGCAATACATTTTGTCAGCACGCTCAGGAGATATATCAACCATCATTGTTACATTGTCTTTTGGGAGTGATGCCTTTACAACGTGATATCCTTAGTCTCCTTTCGCCAATACTGGTGGATATTGGTTATAATTGCTCGTAAGTTTTCATAATTTATGATTATTCGAAATATCTGGAAAAATTGTTGAAAAATATCCATTTTGTCAATAATTTGTCTTGTGTAGGGACTCGGAACATGTGGTGTACTTGAACATGATATTAAATCAACTCAAGTGGCTTCCTGAACTCGTTGATGGAGGGCGAATGACTGATGATTTACTGGAAGTATTACTTACCTGCAATGCGAAGGCACAGACTGAAATGATTAGATATTTACCAGATATCATTCCGGAAAGCTTTCATTCAAAAATATCAGCTAAATTACTGTAAGTTTGTAATACTACCATGGTTTATTGAACATAATTTGTTTTAATTTGTATAAAGTTGTGAAATAATGCAATGTACCTCTTAACGCAGAAATCTTTTAGAGAATTTTTCTCCTCTTTGTTCATCCTTAATGGAATGTTTTTCTGTAATTGACATTTCCGACGACGATCTAAACAGCATTCGGACAACTGCCGTGGAAAATATGCAGATGGTTGAACCAAAGGATTATACAGCCTTCTTCGCTTTTCTGTTTAGATCGGAGAATCCTGAAGTTCTCCGAAATGTACATATTTGCAATTTATCTTGATACCTATTTCCTTGATATATTTTTTGTTTTAATTAGTGAAATTGTTTCACTGAAACATGTGTATGGTATTTGTAGGTAATATCAGATTTGCGAGAAAAGTTCACATTTGAGATTTCTGGGACGGATAATAACATGGCTACTATTACAGTGGATATTGTGGATAAAATCCGTTTTTGCATTTCTATCAATGACCAAATTGTTTCAACTTGGATTAAGGTAATTGTCAATATTATGTATCGAGTTTTTAATAGTAATCATTGTTTGCGTGATGGGTTTTGTCATTTGTTTTTTTAAGATACTGAAAGATGAAGTATCATTTCACCACGAACTATTCCAATCCATTGACTTGGCAATGTTGCTGATATTTCTTGATTCGCACAGCAAAGTTGTGGAAAGTCAACTGAAGCTTTTGCTCCCTTATGAAGAAGAGTTTATCAAACTAGTTGAAGATGTGCTTAAAAATTGTCCAACGGTGAGTTTACTACCAGCCATATTTACTTCCAACTGTATTTTAGCGAAAACAATATCAATGTTTTTAAAAATATATTTCAGATTGCTGATCCCATCTTTTCTGCATTTTCCAAGTATTTGGAGAGAATTTTATGGAGCAAAGAAACTAGATACTATTCTGTGGCGACGAAAATATTGGTGTAAGGAAGATCTTTATGCATTTGTTCATTGTTGTATCCATTAATTCATTTTGTAAAAGTTTCATTTTCATTTCCACAGAAAGTTGTTTGCTGCAGCCTCAGATTATAATGCTCAACAAGTAGTCGGTACTTTCACCAGTGTATTGGCTCATGGTCACCTGTCCTGTAGAGATCATGTTATTGGTGCTTTGAATACGATGGCTAACGACAATATTTTGAAAGTACTTCGGTTCATGCCACTAATAATGGTAAGATAAAAGATTGTCTCTTCAGCAGTTTTACAGAGCATAATGACTTTACACTAAAGTAAATGTGCATACAAAGAAGTTAATCACTGTTTTAAATATCGTTTTTAGGGTGCAATGGACTACATTGTGAAATTCTCACCGTCACAAGTACGAGCTCTAATGAAAATTTTGGCTACAGCTGCGAACATTCCAAATAATAGAGAGTCAGTCCGCTTTGAAAGTGAGTTTTCCATACTTTTGCGAAAACAGTTAACCCATTCGGATATTCAAATTAAGTGTGTTGGAGTCATTGGATCAGTTGCAACTCTAGACCAGTTGGTACAACAAGGGCATTTGGATTGTGAGTTCTTTTCTTTACTTAATTAAGCATTACTTATACCAAAATGTCAAAGGAAACCATTCACAAAAAGATTTCAAGTAATTAGTCTGTACTCTGTATATGTTCTTCTTGTAGTCAAAATACAGGGATTAGTGGACTTTGTTTGGCATCAGGTAGAACGTCAGGAAGACGCATGTTGGATATACTTTGATGAAATGGCAGTCGTTGTTAGCTCACAAAATGTTCCTATTGAAATTTTGCAAGGTTTAAAAGATCTTATGACTGAAAGATTCCTGGTAAGTTTTTCCTACTATGACTAGTGTATTTGACTTTTAAATTTTAGATTGACTTGGGTAACCTCGTTGTCCCTATATTTTTTGAAAGTTTATAAACTGTACCTAATTTTTTTTTGTAGACTAATTGGACACTTCCGATCGCAAATCTCCCCGATGACCATACCGACTCGACAGGCATGAAATTAAAAGACATTCTGAATGGCAACTCGGAAATAGAAGCAGATGCTTTGGCAATTCATTTTTTAACAAAGACTTTGAAAATGAGTCCTCTGGTTATTGCTGCTCATACACGATTTCTCTGTGTTTTGGCAAACAAGACTGATGGTTCTTTGGAAGAAATTGACATCATTATCGGCTGTCCACTTATCTTGCCACCTCTGGCCCGTAAATGATTTTAACACCATGTCGAAGTTATTATCGAATTTTCATTTAATACTTAAAAGTAACAAAATTAACGAAACATTTTCTTGTACTATTTCACTAGTATATACTTCCACCTCAGCGCTCAAATGTTTCACTTTTAAACAAAAATCAGACATGGCTACTTATTTCCTCCTGGCAATCAATTTTTTTCGTGAAATCGTGTCCGCTTTCTGCACGCAGACCGATCCTGAACTCAAAATCAAAATTTGGATGAGACTGACAAATTTGGTGTCGCTTCAGCACCTACTAATAACTTTCATCAGTGAGCATTTAAGTGCGATGTCCTCATTGCCGTTTGCTTACGCTCTTGAGAGGACTGCTCGTGGATCTCAATTTCTTGGTACAATTAGAAAATATTTTCTAACACAGTGAAATGGTTATTTAGTCCATGTCTTGCAATAGATTTAATTTAATAAAGGTGAAAGGAAGCGAGCTGGTCCAAAGGAAAAAAAAGAAAAAACAACCAAGAAGAAGGCCCCTCCTAAAGATAAGGACAAATCTCTGGATTCAGATATTGATGACGATGATGATGATCAACCTGGACCAAGTTCTAGAAAGCCTCGTAAAAAGGCTGCTCCCCGTAAAAAGAAAGTTGCTACTGCCAAAGCTGATACTAAAGATTTTGGGGATGAAATTCATCCAAATAATTTTGTGCCATACTTCAGGCGATTTGATACAAATGTGTGTTTATATTTTACACTTTTATTTCAAAATTTATTAGTTTTTGAGATACACTTTTTTAAAATTAGTCATGTACATAGCTTTACAGTTTTATATTTTTTGTGTATCCTGTCAGGTTTTCTTACTGCTTAGCACTCGATTTGAGGTGAAAACACCAGAGGATAGTTTTACTGAATTACTGGTGAGCGTGGCCAATTCTCAGGCACCTAATAATCTTGTGAAAACGGCTGAAGTTTTGACTCCACAAACATTGGTTTTACTTCTTCGAGATCTCAACCATCAAATAGAGAATTCTCATATATGTATAATACAAAATATTCAAATGGGATTTCCCAAGGATTTGTTTATGTGCCTATGTGATCTTCTGGATACACTTTTTCGAGCTTCTGTAATACTTCATTACTTAATTTCCTACTACTTAGTTGTGTTCA
>WJFB01000273.1:0-77330 GCA_009870185.1 Pygmarrhopalites habei | reverse complement strand
GGGAAATGTTGGAAGAGAGGCGTGGGAAAAAGGAAGCTAGACATTCTTGGTCCCTCGCTTGTTCTCCCTCAGACGCTTCTTTATCTACAAGAGAGAGAAGCGGAGCGGATCCGTGGAATTTCGTGCACTCCACACACGCAGCCTCACTCCCTCTTCTCATGCTAAACAAGGGGCAGCCTATGGCATAGAGACAAAGATTCTTCCTTGGCTCTCTTGACGTCATCATGGGACAAGCTCTCTCTAAAAGCTCTCAAAAAAAATTTCGTATTTTATATTTTTTAAAAATCTGTGATGATTATATGATCAACTTTCAAAAAGTATGTGTGTGTGCAAAACATCAAGGTTGGACGGAAAAAAATAAAATTTGGAAATTGATATATATACACATGTAAGTGAGAGAGAGTTTGTCCCATGATGACGTCACGAGAGCCAAGGAAGAATCTTTCTCTCTATGCCATCGGCCGCTGGCTGGCTAAAGTAAGTTTTTCTTTGAAACATACATGTAATGTAGGTTTATTTTTTCATTTAATGTTTGATTGTTGAATATTATAACAACAAGGAGTTTTTTTTATAGAGATAGAGATTCGGTTCAATGTTCCCTACATTTCAACAATCCCTAGGGTGATGTGATGTAACGTGTCACATTTCCGTTTGCTTAAAAATGTCAGGTATGCTTTTATATTATAATATATTTTATGTACTACGCTCGATTACTCAATTCAAATTACTACTACTATGATCTAGAAAGAAAGGTGTATCACACAACGTTTTGTGTGTGTTTTTTAGTTACATTGTTTTCTGATGTCAGAAACTCTTTTAATTTGTGTTTTCACAATAATCATGATAATATAACGATGTTATTATTGAATGTGTCACTTCCACCGTGGGAAATCCCATGTGCTATGATGTTGGAAATAAAATATATTTCATACAGGAAAATATCATGTCTCAACACTTTTGGTGGAAAAAAAGTTGGATTGATTTGATTATTCTCAAATAGCGTATTGTATTTATTCATCTTGTTAATATCATCTCTACAAAATTAATGCAGAATTGAGAATGTTATTTAAATTTTATTAGCATTCAGCATGTGTACTCATCGGGAGGAGAAAGAGGAACAGGGGATGACTATATATATACGTACCATGTGGATTATAGTAGTTTCTCTGGATATTTGCATATTATGTCATGAAATAGTCAAATCAATGAAATTTGGAGGCTAAATTGCTTCCCTGTTTGTTTATTATTCCAGCTTTGCTTCTCTCTCTCTCTTTGATTCATGTTGACTGGTGTCTGGTACACACATAAATATGACATGGTATACCTGTTTTCAGTGACAGGTACGTCTACACGTGGATTTTCGCTGTTTTATGATGATTTGATTGCATAGAAATTAGATTAGGTACATCAAAGATTTTGATATTGTATACATACATACGCACAATCGGGATGCTCATGAAAGAACCAAATGTGAGTCGGCATCGTATAAATATATATTGTAAATGATGTAGAGTATAGCCAAGAATAAAAACAGATGAGGATGTCGACAGGAGTGAGTGAGGGAGGAGAGATACACAAATGATAAATACAAATGTAAACACACACTCTGAGAATATCTAATTGCCAATCTCCCTCTCTCCCACACCCAAATAGTTCCACTCATTTACTAAAGTTAGGGATTCACGAGAGGATTAAAAATACGGCGGCCGCCAAAGGGAAGGCAAAATGCTACAGCCACAGCATTTCAATAGATTTTTGTATATATATATATATATATGTTGTACAATATACGTGTGTAGTGTAGTAAAGGTGTGGGTGTAGGGAGAATGATATCAAGTCTTTTTTGGCTAGTAGTTGTCATGATCAAATAGAGAGTCGGATGCTTGAGTATTATCATCCTCATCATAGTCGTCGACTTCATCATCTACAAATTTGAGGTTATGCAAAGAAGTCTCTTTAATGTGTAATGTCGGTTGGTGGGGTGGTTGACGGTTTCGACTTTCCGTCGTGGAAATTATACTATTAGACTCATCACGTTCTCCTCCAATGCCAAAACTAGAATTGTCTTGATCCTCCACTTCTCCTTCCTCATCGTACGGGTACTCGGAATTCCAAAGAACAAAGGCAGGTTCTAGTCCTAAATAAGAACCGGGGATTTTACCCGCATTCTCCACATCGTAGTCATAGTAGTCCATTGCAAAGTCATGATCAGGGTCTGGGTCCTCCTCCATGTCTACCTCATCTACTCGATCCGTAGAGTCCGTGTCACAGGAACTAGACAATTTGGCCACACTATGAATCGTCGAGACAGAGATTTGTGACTTGGCTTTGTTGTCCCGTGTGAGGAGGACTTTCATTGCAACTTCCTCACCTTCCCCTCCACCACCTCCATGCTGTTGTCGATTGTAACCATTCTGCAGCTGTAACTTTTTGACTAAATTCCTACTCTTCTTCTCCATCATCTCGGATGATTGACGTCTTTTGAAATTCTCTTTTTCTTTCCGTAATTTCTCATTCTTTGTACAATGATCAGGGGACTTGGGTGGAGGGTCGGTGGGGACGGTGATTGATATGACAGCTGGTCTTCCTTTAGTTTGGGAGGAGGAGGATGACCTACAAGTTGTTATCCTGTATTTCTCACCCTCTTGTAACAATTCCATATCCCCATCCCCTCCTCCACCACGATGGTCACACAGAATGTACCGTTCCTTCAAGGATTTTTCTCCAGTAGTCGAGGAGAAGGAGGAGGACGTCACGGGTAGGCCATTATTGTCAAAGCTTTTTCCAGCTTTAGTACAACTCTTGCTGCTGGTGCCCTGTGTCACTGGAACAGAGTCTCCTCCATTCCCCCCGAATGACTCTTGAACTATTTTCTCACATAAATTTGTCTCTGATAAGCTAATGTGTTTTTGTTCCACTCCCATTATTCCACAAACTTCCACACCTCCTCCTTTGTTGTTGTTTGCCATGGGATATTTTGAACATCTTTGTTGTTTAGACCACGGCAAGTGTGTGGGGGTCGTGGGATATGATTTGACTTTGGCTATTTTTGGATTCAACTTTTTTGGTTTCAACAAGAAATATTTCAGTCTCAATATACGAATTCTTTTCCAGTAACTGTAGTCAAAGGACATGAGAGTCACGGAGGTACATCTTGACGCATTATCACCCCCGATTCCATCCCCTCCTCCTCCTCCGTTCTCATCATCACCCAAAATTTCATTCTCTGACCATTTTAATTGTTTGTACTTGTACTTGTGGTACACTTTTGTCCCTACACCCCCAAATGTGGAACACAACACAATGACGACGAATATTGAGAGCACTAACTTGACCATCAAAAATGTCCAAAATTCGTACACAAAATCTCCACCCTCCGGTTCGGTCCTCGCCTCATCTGGGGAAGAAAAAAACACAATTAATTCATTTCATTAGTGGATGGAAATGAAATTTTGCAGAGTTTAGGATTAATCATAAAAAAGTTTTCAATCAGTAGATACATCGGTTGGCTAGATGACAAGACAAAAGTAGTCACAAACAAAAAAATCCGTTTGATCATTCTTCTGTCAACTCAACCTTGTGTACAACACACACGCATGAATGAAGGGGAAGAAAGTTTCTCCCACAAAATGTATTTATTATTATTTTTATTATTAATAAAAAACTACTCGAAAAAAGATTCTGGGAATCCTTACTGTAGTTGATTAAATAAAATCATGATAATAGTAATATTGAGCCTTTTCAGAATTTTTGTGCAGCTTCCCTTTCCTCTTTAGGATAATGAGTTTTATTAATCTGAAGTCATCCTACATTCAGAATTTCCCTTTGATCTATAAATACAGACAAAGTACGTGGGGAGACATGAAACACTTGTTAAATTGTAACTTGTAATTTGCAGAACATTTTGCGTCTCACAATATTGAATATTAGTAAGAAAAAAACTGGGATTTTTTTTTCTCAAGGAGAAAGTTTTTCATGTGTTGACTTGGGTAACCTTAGCTGACGGGCAATAAAAAGAAAAGTTAATGTAATGAGAGTTTTCCAGACAAAACAAAGTTTAGACAGAGTCCAGTAAGAAAGTAGGTACCATGTTATATGTAAGTATAAAAGGTATATTAGCCACTCTGTGCGTGAAGTGAATCACCATCCTCCTTCCTCTCCTCCATCCCATGTTATTTTTACTTTGACTTTGTACAATATCTTTAACAAAATCTGTCCCTACATCCTGTTTTTTATGGATTTCCATTTTACTTTTTTGTAACAACATTTAGTAGACCCTCTTATCCCGAGACCTAAATACATGTACACGATATCATGTGGAAGGACATGATGTACTATGTAGCATAGTCCCTGGGAACCCAGCTCCTTTGTGCAATAAAATCTGGACCATCTATTTACCTGTCCTTTTTGAAGAAAATTGTATGCTTGTGAAACAATATATTATATTACAAAACAAAGTTTTCTCTCTCCTCCTTGTACACTCCTTGTACACTCCTTGTCTTGAAGGGAAGGAGGTCCAGTAAATATTATATTACATGTGATGCATTGTACATTGGATGTAATGTAGGGTAGAATATTATAAACCAACTCTTTCACTTTCTAGTCTAGTGTCTAGTCAGTTGAAGTATCCTATGTTTTGGAGTTACGGGTTCGCATAAATAATAATAGAGCGGATGGGTTGGCAAGGATAATCTTGGTCTCCCATAGTCATTCTGTTTGTATTGACTTGAGCTATCTCTCTTTACTTTCACGTACTTTCTCCTCTCCCTCTGTGTCTGTATGTAGATGAATATTACATGGTTCACTTGAGCGCTTCCACAACACAAATACACCCTGTATATAGAGGCATACCTCTGGACGTGGTGTGTCCACACATACATATGAAGGAGAGAGGAGGGACAGGGAGAAAGCCAATGTCTATTATCAAGTCTAATCAGAATGAATGTTCTACTCTACAGGGACAAAATCAATCTTGACGAGAAAGGAGAGGGGGATGGAGGGAAAGAGAAATGGAGCTTGCAAACAAGGGGCGAGTCTGTATTGTCATTGTCATAGACACACGCACACACACACATACACTGTGTACATTGTACGAGGTTAGCTAACCTTGAATGGTGACAGCATCACTGGCAGTGGCTTGATAATACGCAACAAGGTAAAGAAATGGAAATCGGAAATCACAATCGTTGTCGTTTTGATGGGTCTCGGAGGCGGCTATGGATAATGAGGCCCCAGTGGACTCCACTGTTATGGTCATGGGCTCGTGTTGTTGTTGCTGATGTTGTTCGGACGACAACGGAGGAGAATCTTCTTCTTGGTCTTTCTGCAAGTCTGGGCGACTTCGAGATGATGTAAAGACATCCAGAAGGTTCGAGTCAGAAGTATTCCCGTCTCGAAATTTTAGTGAGAGACAATGCAGGTCGATGTCCACCACATCCAGCCTAATCCGACTCGTCCCTGCTTTCCCCTAGTGTAATAGTATAAATCACAGTATATTATTTATCTTCGTATATAGTTCCAGCTACAAGGATGCAGTTTGTTCAATTTATATTTGTGCGAACATGTTTTCCACCTCATTTTTTATGACAGCCTATTAAAGGCGAAGGGTTTTGTATTGACCTGGCTTGTACTCTTCATCAAGTTCAAAATTGCCACTTTTGATAAGGATTCGATAATAAAAATACATTTTTTCTAAATCATTGTCAAAAGGATGCATTATTGAAAAGGTCATCAACATGAAGGGTCAGTTCAAGGTGCAATTGGTTCTTAATCATCCCAGGAATCAAAAAGAAAGTTGAAGGAAATCGAAAATTGTTCATTTGACTCAAATGGCTGCAAAACAGCCTTAGAATTCGTTGTTGTGCTACACTCAGCTTGTTATTCTGTGCTGACGGTGGAATTACAAGGGTCTAAAGTATTGTGAGGTCGTAAAGAACCCATTGTACTTTTAATCATACTGGAAAGACTTATCCCTACTCGTTTCTTCTATGTAGAGAAAGTAATTCAGGATCAACTGGGCTACATAGTACTGCGTGTGTGTGTGAAAGAAAATAATAATAGGTCAAATGTGTAATTTATTTCATACATCCCAGAAATAAAAATCAAAAGATCCTCAGTACACATCATATCTACTCCATGTACTAACTTGAGTGTACGACAAGGAAAGCACTTTCACTCCTTTCTCCTTACATCCTTAATAAAAAAATCTATTACAATTTTTAAAAAACTTCATAAATTTCCACAACTTTTACATTGTATTAAAATCCTTTGAAAAATCCTCTCTTTGTTTATTTATTTCTGAGAAAAACAAAAAGCAATTATTCCAAATTGTATTCTCTCCCTTGTTACTCGTACATACAAAGAATTTTTGGCTAATTAATTAATGTCTGTTGTTGTTGCTGTATGCACAAGGATATAATGTAAAAAAGCCATTTTGACCTGTTCCATTTTCATTTGCACAGAAATAAATTAGAGTGTATGTATGTGGAGGGAGTCTCAAAGATGTATTTTAATTAATTGGGATTACACATTTCATTGTGAAGGTTTTCTGTTGGGACAACGACGAATGAACATCTAAAAACCAGTCTCTCATTCATCTGCAGACTTTATCCTTTTTGCTCTCTCTCTCTCTTTTCTCTTGGGAGGGACAAAATTGAATATAAACTCTTAGTGAATTACCTCCCACACACAGACATACAAACATGGAAACTCTTTTGCCCTCGCTTTTAACTTTATGAATTTTGTGAGCTGTGTGCATGGACAATAACACGAAAGAGTGAGAATCACATAAATAAATCAATCACCAACACGATGCACAGAACATGCAATGAACAAGGTTGTAATCCCTGAATTATTTCTGCAGTATGTAGTCCTGTACCTTAATGACTTTCTCCTCTCCTCTGCTCACCGAGAATGAGAGGGAAAGTTCAGGTGGTGCATCGTCTTTACTGTTGACAAGTCCTTTACTACACACTTTTAATCTTATCCCCTTCCAAAATTAACACTTTTGTTAATGCTATGAATTAAATTCTTTACTACAGTCTTGGATGCATCCGGTGAAAGTGGTCTCAATTCTCTAGTGTCAAAACGGAAAAAAAGCTTATCTATTTTTAGGAAAAATATACACAACCTGGATTAACCTTCTATGTAAAAGCCTACAAAGTTCATAATTTTGGAGAATAGTCTTGAGGGCGTGGAAGGGCTTTGTACAAATTTTGTTGATACACACTCTCAAACTGAATGTATATTAGCTCTACTCGGAATTTCTACGTTTTTCTTTTTTTAATAATGAATTGGAGTTCATATTGTAAAAACAATGGAGGAAGGGAGAATTCCATGAAAAGAATAAAAGACTTGTACTCGTATGATGAAGGACTTAAAGTTTGAGAAACATATGAGAATACTTGAAAGAGACCCGGGCTCCTTTTTACATAACAAGGTGGGAAACAGAGAGAGAGAGAAAGCGTAAAAGTTTAAATCGGCTTATCAATGAAAGACAAAGAAGCAATAAATTTTAGAGTGTGACCAGACGGAGAAAGTGAGAGGGAACGCAACAGCTGAATAATCCACTAGTATTAATTTATACTGTACCTACGCACGTTCATTATACCAAGTCCTTTCCCTTTGTACTGTACACCACGCATGGAGTGTATAATAACTAAATAAATTCAAAGTAAACGATCAAACTCCGATAAAGTTTTTCCTTCTTTTCCCTCCCCCCTCTCCCTTTGGAGTAGGTGCCCTAATCTTTACAGGAAAATATGGAAATTAGTCGCTCTCCTACTTGTTTCCAAAATAACACATGGTACATGCTTAGTTGGTTGGCATCATGCAAATAATTATTTAAATTATTACAGGACCAGGAAATAACTTGTAGCAATTACAAAGGGCAATGCTCAACCTTTGAATGTGCGTGGGGAGGGAAGGCAGAAAGGCTTGAGAGAGGTACTTTCTTTTTCATGGTCTTTCCCTTATCTGTAGAGACGTAGGACAAGACTTTGTGCATGCATACTCCATGGAAGTTGATTAAGCTGCATGAAAGACGATTAAAAATCAAGATATCTAAATATCTCTCGCTCATATTCATTAGCGCCCTTTTTTATACCCAACTTTCCCTACTTTCCTTTTGTGTGTTGGACAGTGGACAATTCATAGAAAGTACATGCATGTAGTATAATACTTTCTCCACAGCTACACACAGTCCTCTTATCGACTGGAGGCGTGGAATGAGATGAAAATGAATGTGTACATGGACTGTGAACATAAAAGAATTTAGCCTCAGCACAAAAGAGTTTTCCTTGCTAAGGGAGGAGGAAAGCATGGCTACTTTATGGATCGTATTTCAGAAATACACAAGGGTCATCAGCTGTTGTTCTAATTCCCGTTGCTATGAAAGGCTGGAGTGTAGGAATTTCCCATTTTCCCAGTATTATAATGAAGGGAGAGGGATATGAACAAAATTTCCAAGAAAAAATTGGGGATGACGGGAACCGGCTTGAGAGGAACAAAAAACATGGACATCCATGTGTGCAAAAGAAAGGGTTTGACCTTTGACCGGCCCAGTACTGTTGGCTGCTAATTAAAATCATGAAAGATGTACAATGAAGGAGGGAGAGAGGAAGAAGTCAAAGTACATTTTGGTGTACTCAGAAAGAGACTGAGGAAAAGTTTTTGGGGAAAGTCAAAGAAAAAAGTTTTTCCCTCTTTCTCTTCTTCCTTTCCCTCGGCCTCAAGTACACTCACTCACACGCATTACGTTACATAGGATAAGAAGAAAATAGTGAAAATATATTTTCCTTCCCTCTTTCCCTCCCTTTCACTACTACAACATCCTAATAATAATAAGGTTAATTAAAATAGATGATAGAAACTGAAGGGGGCAAGGGGGAAGAAAATGAAAGGATTTGAATTGAGAAAATCTGCTCTTCATTCAGGAAGCTCAAGTATTTATAAAAAAAAGTTTTTCTCCCCTTTTTTCTGAAAATAAAGGATCAGAGGAAGAAAAGGAGGAGAATGGGGGAAGCAGTCAGTCGGAAAATGCTTTCCAAATCTTACATTGAGAATCCATTTGAGATGGTGGTGGTTTTCCTCATCCTGGTCTCCACACGACGACTGATTTGAAGAGATGATGACGACCAGGGTCGAGTTGGTCCCGGGTAAAATATCATCGATGATACAACCACACTCGCAACCCAGCTGTTTTTTAAAAGAAGGACATAAAAACAGAATATTATTGTCATCATTTACATTTTAACTCACATGACATTACAGTAGGAATTTTGTTGAAGAGACTCCCTAAATATTTGTTACAATCTGTGAAGGATAAGAGACGGACAGGGATTAATTAAGTCCTCACCGTCGTGCTCAAGTTGATGTTGAGGGGAGGATGGAGGGGGATGGGCCCGGCTGAGTGTGACGTCTCAAGTGCAAATTGGGGTGGTGGATTCATCTCTTCATTTGCTGAAGTACTCAGACTGAGTTCCTCCGTCGGCGGACAGTCGGGTAAAATTGTATCACATGATCTTTCCTCTATCGAGTTCCCCTACACAGAAATCAAATCAAGACGTGTCAAAACTGTCTCGTCTACGTACATATGTGGGTGTGTGTCTATGTGTGTGAGAGTGAGGGGGATGCATATCATGTCAATGTGAAGAAGCATCCCGTTAATGGTTTTACATAATCAAAGCTATGAAGAGTTGGGGAGTTGGTGTGTGTGTTTTTGGGACGGGATAGAAGGAAGGAATAGAAGGGAGGATGGGGACAGAAATTAAAACTTTTGACATTGTTTTACCATCACACACACACACTCACTCCCAGGCACACAGAGAGGAAAAGACTGTACTAAACTGTTAGAGTGTCATGTGCATGGGGGAGTGGAGGAAAGGGTTCAGAAAATTACTAGTCAGACAGACAGATGAATCAAGAATAAGTTGAAGTGGAGGGTCTAAAGCTGGAGAGAATAGGATTGAGAAGAAGGGAGGGAGGGTGAAGGGAAGGGTCCGGGAAAAGAGAGGGAGGAAAAAGCTGGAGAGAAGGGAGAGTAATTTACATACACAATCCGTCCTCCGTACAGACAATGCACATTTCTCCATACATACCAAGTACACGAGTAAGAGAATACTGTGGATTATTACTTGGCAAAAGTTGTTCCCGAATGAGGGGTGGGGCGAGTCACAGAATCTGCAGAGAGAGAAGAGAGAGAAAAAAAGTTAAAGAAAGACATTTTAAGTGTGCGGTCGTATCATAATAATAATTTATATTTTGTGGGTGAGTGTCTGTCTCTCTTGTGGAAAGGGGGAACGGGGAAAAAAAGAATTCTCATATTTATTTGCTCACTCAAGTAGGAGGAGGGGAGAGAGAGAAAGGGAAGGCTTTATACAAACATTGTTAAATTTGTGATTGAACTTGGGACAGAAAAGGAAGAAGTGGGATTTTAGAGAAAAACGTGAAAATTTTAACAAACCTGAATCGAAATTGTTTAGCTCCAGTCCCGCAGGAATTGGAACACTCACTCCACTCCGACCAAGGTCTCCAGTCTCCATCTTTATGAATTAAGTAATGAATTAATCATAAAAAACATGACGATGATTCTCCCTCATTAGCTTTCACTTCCTAATCACATCAGCGTCATGAAAATGAAATGAAAGCTTTTCCCTGTCCAACTCTTTCCTCTCTTCTCTCTTCTTTATTATTTTATTTTATATGTACAACATGGACGAGTCCATCCTCTTTTCAAATTCAAACTAATGTTCTATTGTGTGCGAAGACCCCCCATGTTTTATGTAGATTGCTGTAGGGGGTAGAAACCAAAGGGACTTCAACCCACGGTTTTAAGTCACAAATTTATCAACTTGTATCATTACTTACGACTAGCAGTACTGTAATCTCGGGTTTCCCTTGTCTTTGTAAAATTCCACAATATTACTTTTATCATTCAAGTAAGTTTAAAACAAAATGAATTTTCAATTCTGATTTTTAATCCAAAATTTCATATTCCGAATTGTTATTGATTAGACAAAAACAGAGTTGACTGTACATAGAGAAGGAAAAGAGAAGAAAAGAAATACAATGGCTGACCCCTTTTTATGGGTGTATGATCATTAAATATTGAAACTGTTCCTTTTTCCCTTGTCTCACCTGACAATTCATTGGGGGAAAGGGTTGGCAAGCATTTTTCCACCACGACCGAAACACTGTCATCCACAGCTGTGCTGATGTACTGGAAACAATACCGGGAGAACCTATTCAACAAATAATAAATTCCCATCATTTATCTTCACACACATTTGTAAACACTCACAAATATTACAACAAATGAACAACGCCGTTCACCCACTTCTCTCGAGCCTTTTCTACATGTTTTTTGTTTGTTCGTGTACAATGGAAAGGGATAAATAGTTTTTAACGTTTTTGAATGTGTATGACCTCCACAATTACACTCCATGGCCTCAGCAGTCATAAGGTCAGTACGAGAATGGATTGTGACTGAGGACTCACAGTGAGAATTCGGATTGCAAAAATCCGGGAAATTTCTAGCGGAGAGTGATGGTCCCTCGTTAGGAAGAAATCAATTTTCTCAAAACCTCAATTAATTACTGGAAAAGCTCATGAAACTTGTGTCTGTGCTTGCCATATGGTAGATTTGTAGAGTTGCGTGTGTTTGTGTTTAGGAGAACTCGTCCGGAGCTCATCCAGCATTTAGAGCGAGAAAATGTGGATTAGTAAGAGGAATGTGATACTGCCAGTCATTAACCCACACAACTTGAACTCTTCATGTATTGTAGTTGTGTACAAATATGTACAAGTTGAGTTTCCGTCCACTCATAAAAACAACTCACAAAACGTACGTGTCTCGTACTTGTGTACGTTGTCCAATTTTGACACTTCAACTCGTGTCCAACCATTTTACTCCCACTCTGCATACTCCAGCCCTTTTCCCAGAGTGAAAAAACTCAATTAGTTGTATGAATGACGAGGATGAAGCCAAATTAATTTATGTGTACACATGCATACTCCGCTCCTACCCACACACGAAACCATGATGCATGCATCATGTACGTCGACTCATTTTTAGCTCATGAAATGAATAATGAATTTACAAGTTGTTACAAAATGAAGTCGAGGAGAATGAGGGTGTGTGTAGTTATGTCTGTGTGTGTGTGTGTGTCAGGGGAGGGAGTCAAATCATTCCACCAAGTTTGTTTTACTTTGATATGTGGAACAGTGGTTTGACACACACAAAAAATCTCTCTCTCTCCTTCTCTGTCCTTCCAATCATCTCACATGGAGCAGAGAGAAAAGAGAAAATGTGACAGAAACAGATACGATGGAGATAGACTACACACACACACTCACAGCACAGCGTAGAGGACACACGTGGGTGAAATCATGAGAGTGAACAAATAATGAAGAGACTAGACTTTCACCCATTTCACTCAGTCTTCTCTAAAGTGAAAGTATGGGGTACCCTCGAAAATTTTCTCCTGTTTTTGATACAGCCTATTCACACACACACATGCATGTGTACATGAATTTGGGGGGGGGGGGATGAGGATGAGACAAAATTTCGGTCGACAGCATCATCGTCAAGCTTGGTAGATAATATTAGATATTATGCACTGAATGGAGGAGGACAGACAAGTGAGCAGAGGGAGAAGAGTCTGTACCATATTAACCACAGATTGTCTCTCTGATGGAATTGCTTTGTTATGAGCCAACAGACTGAAAAAATCCTCTGTAATCTGGCTGGCTTTGTCATGTTACTTAGCTTCTTTCTCATACATTTATATACGTGTGTGTGTGTGAGTGAGTGTACAGAGAAGAGAGAGAGAGTCCATGTGAAGTTTTTATTGGAAACTTAACAACTATTCTGTTTCGTGATAATAAACTGACGCTCTTGGATCTTGTGTATGTAGGGCTGTGTGCAGCCATGTATTTTTCATACGTGCTGAATCACACACACACATCACAACACACAACACACGTTGCCAGGTACAGAGTATGTAGGGCTATATATGGGTATAGAATGTTTCACATCCACACACGTATATTTTGGTCGTCCCTTTGCAATTAGTTGTTCAGCATTCTTTCTAGGCTGACATACGTCCAGCCCCGCACACGTCACACACACACAAAGTGAGGGAGAGGAGAGAGAGAGTATTTCCCTCCCTGTGAAACTTACTGGAAAATAAATTAAACTGTGTAAAGTTTATGGCTAGTTTATTGCTCGTGTGAGCTTGAACAAATCCAGTATAAACATGCCAATGGGAGAAAGGTGAAAGTCTAACCACGATAACCCGTCCCTGTCTTGGTTTCTTGGTGTCTGCATTCACTTTCTCAGAGAAAGCACCCTTCCTCCTTCCTCTCCTATTATTATATATTATACGTCTCCTCCCTCCACACACACACACACACACACACACTAGCAAATCCTCAACAGAGAGGAAACGAAACGACCTCTCTCCATACTCCTTTTTTCCCAAAAAACTCCACACACAAAGACACACACCCAGAGAGAATGCTATTAAGCAAGGTTAGGAGGAAGGGAAGGTTATGGATGCCAGACTAGTGGGCTGTAAAAGCTAGATATCCTCTCGCATCGTCCTACATTTCAAAGCGTCCCAACAAACCAGCCAGCAGGGTAATATATGTGAGTGTATCTATACACATCGTAAAATAGTCCTGCACACAACCACGATACCAACAAGTCCTCGTACCTACGAAAATGTGCATGCCACATACATGTATGTAGGAGAAAGTGTCTGTGTGGGCGTGTGGGGGGATTGACTTACAGAATTGAAAACTATGACCAGGAAAATGGACTGCTATTGCCACACACACACAGAATGTCATACCTGGGAGTGAAGGAAGAGCAGGGGAACGTCACGACTTGTCTATTGGGTCGAATTTGTTTCTCTTCAATGTAATTGACTCGGTTGACGGCCAGGAGGGACGGGACGATTGTCTCATGTCCATACACACGAATCTTGTCCTTGGCAGGGAGAACACAACTTGGGTATGTCACCAAAACTCGAAAATTCTTCGTTGTGGGACAAGGAAGTACGGATTTCACCGTGAAGTTGAGGGAAAATCGGGGACTCCATTCTACCCTGTAACACACACAAAAGAGAGAGAGATGAAATCAGTCGTGCAATATTATTACCTCTTGTGCCCTCTTTTCTATTTCTCAATTCAACCCTCGACTTATCCACATCTGTACACACGGAATCTACATACAGCTTCTGAGTACCATTTCTCGGGCTTTCTCCACCCTCCCTTTTTCATCCACATGTAAGTAGGCAAGCACAAACACATATTTATGCAGTTGTGTACGAGGGAACCACCGATTTGTATTTCCACACTGACTCTGTACAAGTCTTGGAGGACTGAGGGGAAGGAGGAAGGAAGGAATATATTATATGGTGTATAGATTAGTGTACTGCTGTAAATTCATTCAAAAGACGACGACAGGCCTGAGGAGTGGTGAAAGAGGAGGAGAGAGGAAAGGGGAAAGGAGGATGAGGAGGGAGGAGAAAAATTGCGATTTTCTCTGAATATTCTAGTAGCTTTGCTCATCCACTCTGAATACCTTATTAGGTATTTTAGTAGGGATGAGTTTTTCTTTAGACTTCTTACGATCCTTTGTAATGGGGAGAAAGGAGGAGAAAGTGGAGGGGACTCTCAGCTTAGAAATCTTCCTTTCAACAGACACAGGTGAAGCTTTTAAAAGTCCATATCCTCCATCCATCCAAATGTGTAGAAGTTCATGATCCGGGAGGAGAACCAATCAAAAAAATCCAAGTCAATGGCAAAACGTCCAAATGGACTGGCTCAAAATGATTTGCTCAAAGTTACACTTCTCTCTGTCTCTCCACCGCTCGGAGAATCTCAGTGGTGTCTATAAATAGTCAATGAGGATGAGGACATTAGTCCTTCCCTCAATGCCCTTTGTCATCCATGCGTATGTATACGTGTGTATGAAGGGCTGACAAACTTTCTTCATATATTCTTTTGCTCCATATCCTACATGTAGCAGTTTAAGATAACTACTAGTGGTTCTCCTTCTGGTATTATACAATGTAGATAAGGATAGACATGTAGTCGGGAGAAAGAAGAGCCCAAATTTATTCCATTTACCGATTTACGCCAAAAACAATTTCATTAATCTATTGCCAGTCTTTGTCCCTTTCTACCCAGAGTCAGGGAGAAGTTGAGGGAGGATTGAAATGATGAAAAGGATCAGCGGAGAGAGAGGGGGAGAGGAAAAGATATAAAAAATGTGTAATAAGAAAAAAAAGAAAAAGGGATCCAAGTAAATCCAGGTTAAATTTAATTCTGGAAGGTTGAGAAAAAAGCTAATCATCTGTACAGTTTCACAGTCGAATGGACAAGGTATCAATTCCAGCTATACTTTACTATACAAACTTTCTCTCTATTCCTCTTTCCCTCCTTACCTTCTCCTTCTATATTTAGGTAGTGGGGAATGAGGGGAAAAATTCGCATTCGCCATTCACCAGCCCAGCTGATGGTGATTTGAAGAGCATAGGGCGTGAAAAATCTACGATTTGCATTCCAACCCTCATGCTCTCTTTTTCTACACCCCAGTGTAGTTCTACACACACACACAAGCAGAGAGAGTGAACTTGGAGAGGAGAAATGGTATCATTGAGCCTTTGAAAAAAGAATGGAGGGAGAGAATTAAATCCAGACTAAAAAGTATATACATGTAATATCATAGGACCACCTTCATATAAAATAATATTGAACATATAAACTGGAATCCCCTCCACCGTCCCTCCTCCCCTTCTTTTATAGCTTCACGAAATGTGAGGAGAAACGGAGCTTGTGATCACGTTGGCAATAACAAAAAATTACATGGCGGCACTCACTGTCCCTTATCCAACATTACATTTACTAATACACTTCTGTATAGTCTACTTTCCCTTCTTTTGATCTTAATTTTTTCCGTTTTTCCCTCGTGAAGTCCAGGGTAAACTTAATAATAATGTCAGAGTGGCTGTGGAATGAATTTCTTAAAAAGAGATTGAAATACAACAACATTAACGTAATATCATTCTCTACTCTACAGTAACAATGAATTTTGCATTAATTTGTTCATCATGTCAGCACGCAAAGGAAATCCCCTCATCCATACACAATAAATTGGAGGAACATGCAAGCACAAGTACAAGAGAGAGAGAGAGAGAGAGAAAGGTTTGTCCTTACTTGATGCGTGAACTCATGGAGATGACGAGTCGAGTGCCAAAATTCTCCTGAATTTGTACACGGTACGTGGAGTTCTAGGGAAAATATTGTAGCTTTAGCAATGGAAAAGAGACACACACATACATACATATGTACATACATACCTTCCCCCAGAATTTGCACTCAACGTTCACTTGAACGTGGCCCTCCGTCTGAAAAAAAATCAATTCATACAAATGACAATATTAGAGCAGGAGAAAGTGTATTCTTTCGTGAGCGTGGAACAGTTTGTACCACATTCAAATACTTAATATGGATGGGTTTTCAATTCAATGAGTGTATTTGTATGTGTGTCAGGGAGTGTATTTTGAAAAGTCTCCATAGTCATAATCCCTCTGGATTGGAATGAGTAAAAATGAGAGACAGCGAGAGAGAGAGTGAGCGTGTGTGTGTGGATGATGTTGGAAAGGAGATACGGTGCATTGTATTGTTACTGTGTGAAAGCCTCGGAATTCTGGGTCTGATGTCTCAACAGAAAGGAAGGAGAGGAAGGCTGAGATTTGAAACGAGTAACTCGATAGCCACTCTCGTGTAGTCTGTTGTATGTAGTATGTGTGTCGTGTTCTCCACATAATGGGAAGACGAGATAAGTACGGGCACAGAGTAGAGCATGATGAGAACAAAGTAAAGCGGAAATATGAATAAAATATGAATATTCATCCAACTCTCCATCTGACACCGTACATACTACATATATACATGTAGTTACTACATTGTAGGACCTACATACAACTCAAAAGTGGGTACATGGAAAAGGAGGAGAGAGTACGTGTGTGGCATTGGTATTTGACTAGGTAAATGTTCTGCTGAAATGAGGCTGGATGAAGAAAGGAGGAAACGAGAGGAGAGCCAAGGGAGAAGAAAGAGTTGAGAAATTACATCGTCAATGTCGCTTTTATTAGGATTATTATTACCCATCAAATCTTCATTACATTACAGCACACAACATGGCCCTACCACCATAAAAAGGTATGGAACCTCCATCTCTCTCTCTCTATGTGTGTGTGTGGTGTGTGGATGTGTCTTGGGAAACGATTTAAAGAATAAAAGATTCATGAACTGATCATCCAAAGAATTTTAGAATGTCAACGAATGTCCCCTTGACATAGAAAATTGAGTTTGACAGAGACTAATAAAATTGAGAATTTACTTGAAGCCGGGTGAAAGGGTCTTGAAGGATCGTCACGAAATTCCTGGTACACTCTTCCATGTCAGACTGCTTGCAGAGGGACAGGGTAAGAATGGTGGAGGGTAGAGGTAGTTTTGGTTTGCATAGACTTCGTGTCAGTCCAAAAGTGACAGGTACAGATGTTGTGTATGTCTCCAATCGGTGAGGTACTTCAAAAAAGGGGGAGAAAAAAAAGTCAATCCATTAAACATGAACCCTTCTCATCGACTGTGTCTGAGTAATTAGATAAATATTCATTATGCATGAAATATGTTTGACAGTGTGTGTGGAATTTTACCTTCAAATGTGATGACTGGGTAGACTGTCCTCAATGTTAGATTCGCTATTACTTGTACAGTTCCCAGGTAATCATAGTTATTAGTCTCACCCTCCAACTCTCCCGTCTTCCCCATCCCCACCAATCGGACACTGTAATAGCCTCCACGAACTATGAGCCCACATTCAAAATCCACCTACAACATACAGTAATAAGAGAGAAAATACTGTAATATAAAATACAATTCACACAAGGTAATCCGGGTAAATTGACGACCCAGTCAAAAATTGTGAGTTGTCAGCTTCCTTCCCTTCAATTCAGCAATTTTTAGGGGTATACATATTTCATTGAATTATGTGCAGTTGTGTACAAATTATAAATTATACATAATAATATTACTGTCAGGAAGATGAAAGAATAGTGGTTAGTTTAATAATACACGTTTCAACCCGGGTCTCAACTCTGTGAAGACGTGATGACATCACCACAGCACATAGCAGCGAAACTGTCATTACGATAATTGACTGATATCAGGAATTAGCACGCGATCCAATGCTTTCTTCAGTCTTCCCTCCCCCTACTTTCTCTCTCTGTTTGAGACGCGTCTTCTCTCTTTCTCCTTATGATCTGCCACTGTATAAACTCCGCTTATACAGTCCATTATAAACTAATGTACCATAATACATAACCCTGCTATGTGTCTTTATTTTGACTTTCCAGGGAAACGTGTTAATCATGAAATATCCCGGGTAAAGCATACATGTATATCCACCTCCTTCCCTTTTTCCTCATTTCTATTCCATTATTATACAGCTGGGTAATAAACTTGTAGAGTAGGAGTGTAAGATGTGTCGATTTTCCACCATGGCACCCATTACGTTGTTTGATCCCCTCACCACAATGCCTGACTGGAGAAGATAAGGAGAAAAATCATTAAATGAACCCTTCAAGTCCTAAACAGTTCACCTGCCCTATTAACAAACCCTTCAGCGCCACACCACACACACGCCCAGTGCAATGTGTGTAGCCACATCAAAACTCCGCAAGTATTTCTCTCTCTATTTCAGCTGCTGGAGAATGCACCTTCATAGTAGGGAATTCAAGGGTATTTTAATCTGAAGGAATCATTGCAGCACGAAAACGCTCTCTCTCTCTCTCAAAGTTGATGGATGTTGGGAGTAGATTTTTTTCCAGAAGGAAAAAAAGATTCATTTACACACACACACTCTTGAGCTCATTATGAGCATGCCACTGTATAATTTCTTTTTTCCGCCGCACAAAAGCACACTTTCTCCCTCCCTTACACGAGCCCCATATGGCTCAACAGGGGAAATGGGGAGAGGGAATAAATTCTGTTCCTTCCCGATGTACGTATGTGTGTGTGTGAGATAGGAGTAAGTGTTGAGCAAGTGGTTTTGGAGATAGCAAAGACCCTCACCTTTCATACCTTTTATTATTGTAGGTTGTAGACCGCTCCACATTTGCAGTCTTCAACTTGAGACTGCAGAAAGGACAGAGAGAGAAAGGAGGAGAAAGCAAGAAAAAAAGCAAGTGGTACCACAAGTTTCCGTCTTTTCTTTTAATCATCACCTCCTCCTCCATACTCTCTACTGCCTACTCTGAACTGTGTGTAGACGTTCGCTCTCTCTCTTCCACTGTGCTTTACGTTCGCATAAAGTTTTGGAAGAAAATTGGATTGAAAATACAGGAGGAGAGGTAGAGAGGAAAGGGGAAAAAACGGTGGAAATGTGTCGACGTAATGAAGAAGAGGAAAAGAAATCGAAAATGAAATTAAATGGCAGGAGGGACTATTCAAGATGCGTGCGGAGAGAAACCTTCCACGTTGAATAAGCCACCAACACCCAAAAACTAAGGGGAAGAACAAGAGAGAGAGAGAAAGTACTTGGTGCATGCAAAGCCACATACAACCAGAAATTTTATCTGTTCAAGTTTTCCTGTATATCCCCCCCCCCCCCCGCACACCCTCTCTCCCCCACAGTCTAACAACCATCTTTAAGCCAACAACCCAGACTCACACACACCCTAACATCCATAGTAGAGTTATATGTATTGAACAGATGACAGAGGAGAAAGGACGGCGAGAGTGGAGCACCTCATTCTTCAAAATTGATTTAATTTATCAGCTGCTTGTTGAAAAATAGTTAAAAACCTCAAAGGTCTCTCTCCCTCTTCCTCCAGGATCCTCGTCACCACCGCCAATAACTCTGGAAATTTGTCCGCTCTGGTTCTTTTACACTCGCAGAGAGTGAGAAGGTGAGGAAGAGAGAAAGTGCCAAAAATTATAAACTTGTTCAAGTAGAAAATCCCATGGGAATTGGGATGTCATCCTGATAAAAGAGACCTCTTCTACAACATCCAGGAAATTTTTCACACTGATTTGACTGTCGATAAAAAAATTACCAATTATTAATTATAAATTAGGTTCCCCCTCCTTCCTCGACACACTCCTCTTCCTTCTTGATGAGATTCATCTTTGCAAAACAAATTAAAATTTTGTCTGAGAAAAACTTTTCTTTTCATTCCTTATAAAAGTAGTAGGCTTGAAAGATGAAAGAGGGTAGTGGGATAACTCTCTTTCTATCCTCATTCTTCAACAAAGAGATGAGAACGACAAGGTATGCATTGTTTAACCAGAGAAATGAGAAGTCCAAAGAAAATCTCTCATATATTTAAAATTATGATTATTTTTACAGGGTATATTTTTCCAGCATTTTCTTCCTGTTTTCAACAAAATCCTTGAAGTAATTCGGAAAAAAACGTTTCCATGCACATCTGATTTCTCCCCATTTACAATCTTTGTTTAGCATTTAGAAAAACTCGGACCGGAAGGTAAATGACCCCGGGTTTCAGGGTGTTGACATTCAATCTCCTAAAAATGTTCTCCCTGATGAAGACTGACCTCTGTCTATCCTGTTGAAGCACTACTCTGGAACCGATTGTCAAATGCATTACGTAGTATGTTGACCCGGGTTGAATGTTAAAAAAAGAATAATCCATATCGGAGTCGAAGAAAGTAGGGGTGTACGTGTGTGTGTGGACTTACCTCTTTCCATTCGTGGGACAGAAGAGATGAGATATTTTGAGCTGCAATAATTTGTTCAACTCCATCATCTTGAAGCCAGACCAGTTGAAGGGCTAAGGAAGGGAAGGAGGAGGAGAGGAGGATGGAGGATGCAAAGGTTGGACTTGTGATATTATTATTGGAGGATGGAGAGAGTCGATATTGAATGTTCAAGTCAGTTCCACCCAAAGCCACAAAATTTTTTGGTCCGACGAGTTCCACGCTGGGCAGGAGGAGGAAATCCTTGGCAGAACCCGAGTCCAAGGAACCATGGTGAACTGAAATGAGAAAAAAAAAGAAATAAAAGCTCCTTGATAATTTGTCACCCGGACAAGAAGGGAAAAAGAAGAAGAGGAGGAGGATTTTCAGGAGGAGGAGAAAGAAAAAGAAGAAACCAAAGTCATCCTTATTGTGCATGTTACACATTTTTTTCTTGTGGCATGTCAACAGTCATTGGCATCAACATGAGTCTCTGTCACAATGTGTGTGTGTTTGTCTCTGTGTGTCGTGTGTGCGTGTGTGTCGAAACGCCTATACTTTACTAGGCATCACTGAGAAAACACAATACGAAGGAGAGAAAGGAAGAGGGAGGGCTGAAATGAGAACGTGAAATTCTTTCACTTTCATCCACCCGCAAGGCTCTCATGGAATATAATATAATGGTGTGTGTGTCACGGCACGGCATATACAACATACCACATGTGTGTGTGCACACCATGAGAGAGAGAGTCTTTCTCAGTACAGAATTTAACGTTCCACTTATACGTTATCCTGTTCACACAGCCACAGAGTCCACACACTACACACACAGTGAAGAGGGAGAGAGAGAAAGTACGGAAGAGAGAGAGAGAGAGTGATAGCACATGATAACAAACGATAAACTCACTTCTCCCTCTTTCTCTTGACTTACTTTTCAATTCAATAAATTTCCCCTTGCTCTCTCCCTGTGTGTCTGTCTGTATGGGCAATATCAATAATGTTCAACATTTTGGTCCTCTCCATACATCAACATGTACATCCAGAAGAATTCAGATTTTCAGATTTTCTTCTTCCCCCTCCTCCACAGACGCGATGATACACGTATCTCTCGGAAGACAATGCACAATTGTACAGGTAGGTACATAGTGTGCAATTGTGTGTTGTAGTCTGGAGTCATCATTCTTGTCTGTATAAAAATCTTGATTTACTCTATACCCACACTTTCACTCCCTCACGCAAACACGCACACACACACCGTCGAGATTCCTTTTTTAAAGGACCATAAAGTATCTCAAAAGAATACAGAGCATATCAACTGTGGAGTCTTGAGGACACACACGCAGGCAGACATACCGAGTAAATATATTATGAATTGAGAAGGCCTGGCATGTAAATCTACTTAAGCCTCCAACAGCATTTTGAAAAATTGTACCTGCCTCTACACAGAGTTTGGGAATGTTTCTCTCTCTCTCTCTTCTTCTCTCTTATTCATTGATTGGTTTCAAAGAATTGGGAACGTGTAATATGAAGAAAAATTGTTCTTTTTCATCTCATTCCTCCTCCTTTCCCCTACTTTCTCCCCTCCTCCTCGACTTTCTCTCTACTCTGGATCCTTCAAACTTGAGTCGATAGTCTTTCCCTAAATCCTTATTGCAAGGAGCAAGTCAATACCTGTAAGCTGGATAATATAGTCTGAGAGTCTTGACAGAGTTTTCTTCTCTCTCCAACTACAAACGACTACCCACTCACTCACACACTCCCTTTTTCATCCACCTTTCCCTCTACTTTTATGTACTGACAAGAGTGGAGAGAGGCGGGGAACAAGCAGAAAGAGAGAGTTAAGGCATTAAGCCGACAAATTTAATAGCAATGCACCTTGACATGTTCCACATACGTGGAATACTCTTCTCTCTCAACAACAGCCTGGCTACTGGCCCAAGGACTTTCAAATTGAATATATATTTGCCATCCATTTTACACTGAAACTGTCAGCTTAGCATGTGAGGAACCCCACCAAAAAAAAGTCACCCACAGCTCACCGTGAAAGGACTAAAAGTCACATTTTATGACCACGTTCTTCCCCCGTTATACTTTCTCCTACTCGGTCCAAAAAAGCAGACTTGTTCTCAGTCCTCACTCACACACACACACACAGGAGTAGGTAGGCAAGTCTGGTTTTGTCGTAAAAATGTATGTGGTGTGTGCAGGGATGCGTACCAAGTCAATTTTACAATTTTACTGTCCTTCTCTCTCCTATCTCTTGTCTCTCTCTCTGTCCGTCCATTTGGACCCTCCTTCACTATTACAGGAAGCGAAGGCGACCACACACTTGTATTTTAACCTTCTCTCTCTCTCCCTCAGAGATAAAGTCGATCCAAAGGAAGGGAAGTCGACTCCTGTCATCCACACACACACACATGTATCGAATGTTTCCAGCCGTGTATTTGCGTTACCTTTTTCTTCTCCTTGTTTGGCTATCACTAAAAGTTTACTCACCAACTTGTTACGGGATTCCATATACATACTACATACATACTGTATATGAACGCATTGTCCCATGTCTGTGTATTATTCTGGAAGAAACAATTTTGACTTTCTCCCTCCCTCCCTCCCTTATCCTCACAAATTTTGTTCAGTGCCCCTTGGCTGATTGTCGTCCTCGTCAGCGATACTATTTTATAAATATTTGAACATTCCCTTTCTCCCAGTTTTGTAAACAAATATCTTGGTATCATATTTAATTTTCTACTCCCAAAATATAAACCACGATAGAAATTGTGGTTGTATTTATACAGGAGCAGACAAACTTTGAATCCTTGTATCCAAGTAATTTCCTACATTCACAAATATTGTTATTCTGACTTTGGTGAAAGTGACACGACAACTTTTTTCAAAGAAGGTCGGAAAGGTGTTTTGACTTCATTATAAATTGAGGAATATTCACTGTCGGCAGAAATAAGTAAACAAAATATTGAATTGACAATATTGAATCAAAGTCTGGAGAACTCAGAAGGATAAGTTGTGTATACGTGAACGTGACTTTGTTGTGGTGGTGAGTGTTTGTGTGGAGAGAATATTACTCTAAACGAATTTAAATAAATTCGCAAACGACGCTCTACATTAATTAATGTTTTAATTATTATGGCCACAAGTGAATTTCCTCTTCCGTCTCACAACTATAAAGTAGGGTAATGACTCGTGGTGTGAGGATCTTCCCTAGACAGAGTTAATAGTAAGATCTATTCTGTTTCTATTATGACGAGTTGTTGTTTCATTTTTTTGTCTTGTCTCACTCCCCCAACTTTAAATGGAGCATCCAAAATTGGACTCATTTAAAGTTTGAGTGGGGGGAACCAAGTTAAATGTAAAGTTTGAGAGGGATGAGGAGTTTACTGGGTGTCGTGTCGACGCATTATTATTTATATACTGAAATCGATATTTATATTTTGTACATTAACTACTGAAGAGTGAGTGGCGGTGTTGGAGAGGAAGAGAGAGTTAATAGTAGAGTAGAATAGACTTGGAGTTTGAATACTCTACAATTTTGGGAAAACCACATGAAGGAGTCTTCTCCTTCGTATTGTCCTCCCACTCTCTCTCTCTTCGTCCCCGTTTCCCCGTTCCTCGTCTAGCCCTCCGAAAAAGGAAATAAAGGATTGAACTGCTTTTGTGGGAACCTATATCTCAGATACAAGTTACAAGTTTGGAGTTAGGAACATGGACGACAGAGCTTCAAATGAACACATACATTTCCTCTAGTTGTAGTTTACGGTGACTACGAATTAACTTGAATAGACTCCCTCTACTCTACTACTCCCTGGTTCACCTTCCTTCCTAAATCGAAATAATAAAAGTGTATACAAGAAGCTCTGTTGGGGAGAAAACTGTGCATTTTCTCTCCCCCTCACCCGAGTTGGAATTGTAAGAAGAGGAGTTGTTAAGTAAATTCTCAATTTAAAAGTCTCTCCATTTCTTCTCTCCAGATATTTCCCTTACCATGCATTCATGTAAATTTCCTCAGCGCACCTTGCAGCCACTTTAATCTTCTCAAATTAACCATGAGGAGGAGTTGGAGGAGAAGAGGAAAGTGGGTACAACTCTTTCTTCTCATTTTCTCCCTCTCCCTGTGTGTGTGTGTGTGTGTGTGTGAGAGAGAGAGAGAGAGGAGGGGGGTTCTTACGCACTTGGCTTCATAATAGAGCTCCAGGAAAGAACCAACTGCAACTGCATGGGACTCTACGTGATCACCCTCTACCCTCCTCCTTCCCTCCGATCAATAGTCAAATTTTCTCATAATTTACTTTCCTCCTCCCTCCCTTCTATTCCTTTCATCATTTTGATCGTAGAACGCAATATGTAGTCATTTCATTCATTTCATCGAATCAAATCAAAATTTGTGGACTCTCACAGTCTCACTGGGAAACGAAGAAGGGAAAAGGAAACCCTGGAAATCTCTCCCTTTCTCAGACACACACACACACACATTAAATGTCAAGTTAATAAAGTTCTGAACATTTCCCCACACGTGCACACACCTCTTTCAAGTATTTTGACGGAAGCGAAAGGAGGTGGGAGTGTGTGGGGAAAATGAATACTTTTAATAAGAACTTTTGTAAAAAATTATAAATATGATTTTTAACTTGATACTTTCCTAAACGTGACTAATACGAATCAACATTTTCATGGTTCTCAGAAAGTATTTATGTTATGTTAGCAATCGTTATTGTGGGAAGAACTAAAGATCATCATCTAGTGGGAAATTGGTGGAAGTTTTCAGAGAGACTGTACGTGAAATTACGTGTTTTTTTCACGTACAATCACTTTGAAATTTCTACCAGTCCCCCCCACTGGAGGAGGATCTTCAGTTCAACTGTACAAGTAAATATGTCCTACAAAATGTTACAATGTAGCAAGCACAGCAGCAGCATTACATTCAAGTACTCAGGACTGCTCACCACCCATACACTCTGTATCACGAAACTGTACTTAAGAACATAAGTATTATTGTACAGTTGAGTGCTTTGTACTATATTAACATGTGTCGACTTTTGTCTCATGTAATCGTTGTATATGCAAGTCCATTAAAATGTGTATGATGTGTAGAGGTTTACGCACAATGTTCCTGTCAACGCTACTGGACAAAGGGACAAAAAAGAGCAAGAAAAAAAGGAGGCTGTAAAATTGACAACCATCTCCTGACTTTTTGTCACGTCTTCGACTGCCAAGGAAGAAAGAGTTCAACAAGGAATGTATATCTTCTCATGTAGAAGTTATTCTTTAAATATTGTGATTTTCAAGTTGTGTGTATTTAAATTCATCATTTGAGTGTCCATGGCCGTGGTTCCTGCTGTCGACGTTGTGTCGAGCAAAGACGAGGACGGTATTTGGTGGGTGGGTAAGTGTGACTACATAGAAGTGATTCTTTCATCTTCATTCTTTTCGTTTATGCGAAAAATTTTATTTACCTTATTACCTAAAATTATATTTCCATAGAAAATAATCTGCCACCGACAAAGATGGTGGAACCATCACCACCGGAACAAGAAGACTGGGACACAGCTCCATTAACGGGTACAAAAGCGGTGGAGGAGTGGGAGGGGAAACAAGTAAGTCGTATTAGTTTTCCAAATTAATATTAAGGCATCTTGAATGTACATTATATATTCATCATTAATGTACATAAACTGACACAGTTCTGTTTTCTTGCAGAACAATTAATACAACATCGGTAACAAACAGAAAAATATGCACTTCAGTTAGTAGTTGTTCAAAAACTTTTATACCGATCCGATATACATGTTATATGTTTGCATTTGAATAAAGCCAAATTCTTCCTATTTACAAGGTTAAAAAAGTGTCACGCGTAATTATTGCATACATTCATATATTAAAACTGTGCATGTGCGTGTGTATATGCCCTCCACTTTGCAATATTGAATTTTAAATTTTAATCCCGACAAATTTAAGAAATTTCTTTAAAATTACTCGAGCAGTATCTTGGTCGGAAAATTGAGCCCGATTCTTCTTAAATTGGTCCGTGCATGATACGGACCAACGTACATGGCTAACAATTTTATTAGGGTGGACAAAGTGATGGGAGGATGACGATAAAAAGTGTGGAAAGGGAGAAGTGTGTTGTGAATTTGTAGGAATTTTCATTGAAACTTATGAGGCAGTCGAGCATAAAATTGGTAAAACGTTTCAAGTTTCAACTCGTGGGGAGAATGAAAAACGGAGGTTTTACAATTATATGTATACAGAGAAGGAGACCGTGAGGGAATTTGAGAGGAGGCAATCGTAACTAATAGGAAATAAATGGTTGAAAATTAAAGGTTACATGAGTAAGAGAAGGAGGAGTGTGAAAACAAGACTTGTCGGTTTCCCTTGTGGACACACTGTTTACTATTTACTCGTGTATCCCGTTCACACTCCTCTCTCTCTGTACACTATGTACACGGGTTAGGAAGGAGGAGGATGGAGGAGATAGGGACATGACAGACATTTCGTTAGTGCAGACGGGGGAGAAAGGCAAACAGAGAAATTGGAGAAAGTACACATGGAAAGAAAGAAAGAGTAGTAGAAAAAGTAGAGACTTGATTGCTTACCAATCGATAGAAGAATGAGGGAAGTGTATAACAAGTTCATTTTAGATTGATTTGTTTTTATTAGTCCAACTCCTACTTTCTCTTTTCCTCCTGTTACACAGTTCCTCTGTCCACGTTGTTCGCACAACCCATTTTAACAGCTCCTGCTCTATTCCCAAATGCTGGTGTGTTCTTCTTTGGACGTGTGTTCTCACAATGTAGTGTAGTGTGTGAAACTCCTTGGATTTCCTTCAATGGAGGTTGACACGGGAGAAAAAAAGAGTCAGAGCTCTTAGATTCACTAAAGTCTCGAATCTGAGGGTTGACTAGGATGAGAAAGAGAGAAAGTTGTCAAGGCTAGAGGTGTTCTCCCATGTTTTTTCCCTCCCTCTTTCTCCTCCTCCTCTTCTTTTTGAACAAGTTGTAGTAAGCAGGAGGAAGGTAGATGAAGGAAGGAAGAAGAGAAGGGCTCAACGGATCCCCGCTTCCAACAAAATACCCTTATATCAGTCTCAGGGAAAGACGGGGAGGCCTCACTTCACCCGGGCTATCGGCTTAAGTATATCTGAGCGCCGCACCATTAGAGACATGGACCAAAAACCCAAAGAGAGAGAGAGGCTGAAGTCCAGGGGAAGAGTGACTGCAAGTAAAGAAAAGAAATAATGTAAGAAGAAGAAGACGAAGGAGATCTCAAAGTTATATACACGTGTATATTTACATTAGAGAGTTCCCACCCTCCTCCTTCCTCTCCCTCAGCAGTGGCAGGAGGAGGAAGAGAGATCAGCTCAGTTCCGGTTGAGTACGAGTACACAAAAAAAGGATAGACAGGGAATGTTACTCTCTTTAAATATTTTATTCAACCCCATTTGAATAGTAAAGTAACTATCCCTCGCTTCTAATCTATGTACACCATCTTACCATCCCTCCAGACATACACAGAAAAAAACACCTTTCCATTAGCTTTACCTTCTCCTCTCCTCCATTCCATTCTACTATTGTACAGAGGAGGAAGGAGAAGGGTAGGGAGAATGGAGAACAGAAGGTTAAGGGGGGAGACAGCAGCAGGAGTCAATGGCTAGTCCACCCCGAATGACCTGAGACTGATTGCTGTTCTTCTCTCCCTCCCACACACCCGCACACACAGGATAAATGAGGAAGGGGAAAATTTTACCAATTTTACCATTTTTACTAGGAGGGGAGAAAAAGAAGGGAAACAAATGAGGGGAGTGGAGGAGGGCTCAATTCTGAGCAGAAGGAGGTGGAGGGGAGTGAGAGTTTTATAGTTTTTAACCATAAAAATGCATTGTCAGGTTTTCGGGAGGTAGAAGGTAGACCAAGGTATCGCGGGTGACAATCGTAGACCAGCAGTTCTCTGCCTTATACATCATATGGTGGTGGTGTGTGTACACGCATCATAATGTGGGGTGGGAAAAATGGAGAAAATGCATGTCTGTTCATGTTCCAGTAATATTTTTACTATCCATCCCCCTTTCCCTCTACACACACACGGGTTTTAGATGAGGAGCCAAGGGGAAGTTGAAAACTTTCTTGTAGAAAGAACGTTGCAGTGCAGTGGCATGGTATGCATTTGTATGGCTGTGTACATCCCTGTATGTATGCACACACACACACGACAGTGTGTATTGTGTGTGTGTGGACGGAAAATTTGTCTGGTGTGCTACCCCCGTGAATCCGGAATTTCCCACGAGGGGATATTCTTTTAGATGGTGCAAACGTTGCGATATTCAGTGTTCAGCAGCAAAAATTGGTCTCTTGGGTTGGGGAAAGGGAAAGTCGCGCGGCGTGTCTGAATATGTATAAGTAGATGGTTACATTTTGAGAAAGAGAGCGTAGCTACCGGCTACAGGCAGGCACACACAAGGAAACCACTCTTTGCATCCCCACCACCAAAAATCGAGAGGGAAGAGTAAGAGTAGTGGCAGCGGCAACTTATTCTTCTCCGCCGTCTTTTTTCCTGCACTTTCTCCTTCTTTCTCTCTTATATTGACGTTCACTTCATCACTCGAGACCGAGGCAATGAAGAAGGACGGAGGTAGAGGCCCACAGAGAAAGGGAAAAAAAATTTTCTCTCGTCTTCGTCTTTGTCTTCTTCTTTCATGGTCAACGATTGTTTTCAATTCATACACTGTGAAAAAAGTCTATGCGGCATTGCTGGTGATTGTGTACGTGTGCCTGTGTGTTTGTGTGTGTGGCCTAGACACCTTATTCTTCCGGCAGTTGAATTTTCTATACACTTTCTCCTTCGTTTTACTACTACTCGAGAGCAGGGAAATGATGCTCTATGTTGCTACTCTATGGAGACTGTCAGTTCATTTTGAAATGAAGGGATGTAGAGCAGTAGAGTTGGAGATATGAAGAGAAAGAGAGACAGAGTGTGTCCTCCTTTTCTATCTTTCTATCTGTGTGTGTTTGTAGTAGTCCTATTGTCTCCTGGATCCTCACACCGGGCTTTTCCGGGACGCCATGTCAAAATCATGATTTTACTACTACAATGATCATATGTCGGGAAAGTGGAGGATTCACAGCGGAGAAAAATGGAAGAGTCGACAAGAATTTTTTTAGGGAGAAACTGAAAACTCATCACTTTTAAAAGTGGACACAGAGGAGGAGGAGAAGAGGAAAAGCAAAAAAAATGTCATTTTTTGTTATATCCCAACAAGGATTGCAAAAGTATAAAAAATATTGATTAAAATGTGCTGACGCCATCATCAATCCCACGGAGGAAAATGTGTATTATCTGTGTGTGTGTGTGTTGTGCTGTTCAATTTTTCCCATTCATAAAATTATTTGGCCGTCGTAAGAGAGAATGTTGTTTCTAGTCTCGTTCTTTTTCAAAATGAAATTTTTTGAGATGTCTGTTAAAAACCTTCTCTATTACGCATACCCACATATTTTCAAAAAGAGAAAAAACGAGCTGCAAACCAATGGATTTGGCATGTTCCGAGTGTGTGCGTGTGAATGAGGGGGGGGGGAGAGAAAGGGGTTAGATACGTGAAATGAGACAAGACAAGTACATGCCAGAAATTGTAAATAGCTAACAAGGAAAGAGGGAGGATGAAAGAGAGAGAGAGAGCGGAGAAAGCAACCTGTTTGTGTCATGGTAATACTTGTCACTTTTTTGTCACTCTGCTTAGTCGTCCTGTCACTCATCCTCTCTCGCTCAGCATATTGGAATTTCTGAGCGTGTGACTCAAGTCATCTGGAAGCCTTGTGCCCTTTGCAAATGGACTAGAAGATTCGTCAAAGGAATCAATTTTTGAAGAGTTGTTCTCTCTCCTCCCCCTTCTCAGCCACCTCAAAATTTTCCCACGAAACCCGCACACACAGAGAGTGGAGGAAGAAGAAATTGGAGTCAAAAAAGAGATTCAGTTTACAAAAATTGTTAGGTGTGACTGGGAGTAAATGGTAAATAAAAAGGTACTGTAGAAAATCAAGGACGGGAGATTTCTCGTGTACTAAACAGGAGACCACTTTCTCTCTTTTTGAATTTTATGCAAAGATTTTTCCATCACCTCTTTTAAAAAATTTTCTTTTCGTGTTTCCTTTGGAGGAAGAGGAAGGAGAATTCGTCTTATCCGTGGAAAGACAGCGAGAAAGATACGAGGGCATAATTTAATACATCAGTTTTGTGTTATGATGGAACAGAGAGAGAGAGGGAATGTTGACTTGATTTGGAGGACAGTGAACTTTTTCCGCAAGAAAAAAGGGGTAAGGAGGAAAGTTGAAAATATAATAAGTTTAGAGGTAACAAGATGTACAAGGGTGGCATTCTGACAGACTGTACATGCATGTATTGAAACACACACTCTCTCACACTGTGTGTGTGTTGTCTCACCAGTTTTTTCACCCTCCCTCAAATTTATATGCTAGGGTGAGTGGACTTGATATGGGGGTAAGAAAGGGAATACGATAAGATTCGACGGTTGAGAGAGGATGGAAGGGAGAAAGAGAAAGAGAGTGTGTGTGTGTGTTATTGAGAGAGTTGATCAATGTGAAGGTTCCAACAGAAAGATGTGCTACATTATAAGATAATGCAATTTTAAAAAGTTTCTTCCAACACACACACATACGTAGACTACATCCGAGTCGGAAACAGGGGAAGTGAGATGAGCTTGTGGCTGTGTGTGTCTCCGTGGTGGGTGTTTGTGTGACTGGGTGGATAGGAGAGCCCATACGTAAAAAAGTAAATGCACAATCGATTCCTTCTCCCAACACACACACACCCTACACAGCATAATATACGCTCTCCTAGGAACGAGAGGGGAAGAGTAGTTATTACTTGTGCTAGAGAGGAGAGTACTGGATGGTACTTAGCGAGAGGGGGACTCTCCAACTGTGTACTTCTCTTATTTCGGTGTTCCTTGTGTCTGTACGTATACATGAATGTGCGTAGAATTAGACATTTACATATGGACACGCGATGTACACTTAATTCATGGACTTGGGCATTGAAATAATGTGAGATACGGGGAGAACGTGGTTTACTGTTGTTTGCATGTTGTTTTGCAATGTGTGTGTGTGTGTGTACACTACATACTCGGTGCTTGGAAATAAAGTGTGTTCGTCTGTTCTTTGTAATCCACTCAGCCTCTCCTCCTTTCTCTCTTCCTCTCTCCACACACAGTCACAATGGGGAAGAGTGTGTCTTTTCTCGTAACTCATCAAAATAATTTAGACAACTTTTCTCCTTGTGTGAGAGAAAGAAATAGAAAGGGCGGATGACGAAAGTGCCCTACTCTCTCCCTCCCTTTCTCTTTCTCCTTCTGATGTACAAAGAATGTAGCAGACGACGGTCTTCCGCTTTTTTCTCACACACACATACACACATTCACTCTCAAGAAAAAAGCAAGTGAAAAGACGAAAAGCACAAATCGTAAAAAGTCCTTCATGCACTGGCAATGTTCTGTTCCAAGGAAGTGGAGAGGAGAAAGCAGAAGAGGAGGAGGGAAAAGCACGATGGAGAAGGAAAACAACGATGATCCAGGAAATTCAGTCTCCCTTCACATCTATAGAGAGTGAAAGTGTGTAGTTGTCCTATTGTTTCTAATTAATTACGTATTTTTGACAGTGAGGAGGAGGAGGAGGGTACAAACAACAAAAATTTATGAAGAAAAAAAGGAGAGGGGCGTCATTAGGTCGGCTAATTGATTTTTTGTATGGCAGTGCTTTCTCTCCCTGAAAGAAAAAATTCTTTATGGCCCCCATACATTTTTTTGACGCTAATGCTATGACTGGGGTAGTATGGTGGAGCAGATAAACATGCTTCACTGATTTTAAAATTACTAAACACACTCTCACCCTCATGTGTTCCCCCTCCCTTTTCCTGGGAAGGAAATGAATGAGACCGTACTTTCTCTGAGATTCTCCGCAGTCTAAACCCCAACTTGGCCTTGTTTTAAGTCGAAAGGAATTTAAATTAAATTATGTATACAAGTTGCTGTCTCTCCCTTTCTCTCAATCCTTGTTTGTCTTCCCAGCTACTTTTGAGGAAAACAAAAACGCTTTGAACTTGGCTTATCATTCACTCTTCGTGTGTAGTCTCAAGGAGTGAAAGCACACGGCGAGAGGACACACGCACAGAAAAACAAAGAGAGTCACGGGTTTAAAGCCGTTGCCTCATCCAACACGACGACGAAAGAGGAGAGGAAAGAAAGAAGAGGACTAGGGCCACTTTAATGCAAAACGCAAAATAAACTCTTTGCCTAAATCTTTCAACATAGAGAGAGAAAAAGGCAAACACAACAGGAAGAGAATCCAGTGTAGATGGAATAGTTTCTACACTCAATTTGTGTCTGTTTGTGTCTGTTTGTGTGTGTCTGTGAGGGAAGGAACGGTGTGGAGAAAGAGGGGAGAAAGGAAAATGTATGAGCATCTTCAAAGTACCAATAAAAACAGATGAAACAATTTACCTCCTTTAGAAAAGAGGTCTGTCTTTACCTTAATCAACCGTGGATACACGGGAGTGTGTACACGTGTGTCTGAGGAGGCAGGGAGGGTGTGAATGGAGGATGATGTGACTACAGATAGAATCGGACTGAAGGCGTCAATGAGAAAGAAGAAATTGCAAGACCAAATGAAATACCTACACACATGCATTTTCCCTCCTTTCTCTTAACCCAACCTCCTTTGTTTGGAATGTAGCTTGTGTGTGGGTGTGTGTTAACAAGAGATTGAGTTACTTATTTGTATTTCCACGTTTCAGGGTCTCTCTCCCACCGTGTGTCTCTGTCTGCATGGTCATAGTTCAATTTGAGCAACTCCAGCCTGGGTTCCATAACTCCCTTATCTCAAGTCCATGAGTCTCTTTTGTTACTCTCCAGATAAAAATAATGATTGTGTGTGAGTGTGTGTCTATGGATGATGCTTCACACTTGCACATGTAATCTCCTTTTCGTCGTACAATGCAACACACACATATGTGTGGAGGAATCCGTTTCACTAAATGCATTCTCATCCGTCTCCGTCGGGGAAAATCCAAGGAACAAACATCATGAAGAGACAAATACTCTTCTTCTTCACACCAAATATTTTGCCGAGAGGAGAAAGTGTCGAGATTATTTCAATTTCCTTCGAAATTTACTCGTATGGATGCATACATCATGGAAAAGTGTCTAGTTGGTTAAAATTTCCCTACAATTCCAAATTGTGTGTGTGTGTTGGGGGATGTAAAGGAGGGTAGGAAGAAAATGTATAATGTGTAACTCTTCATAATATTCATCAACAGAATTAATAACTGTAGTGTAGGCATGCATAATCGTGTATATTATGTATGTGTGGTTTGGGGGGCTAATTTATTGGGAGCCAAAGTCAAACCCGAGAGAGAGAGAGAGGGAAAAGAGGGATTCATGGAATAGTTGCTCACAAAGCATTTAAATTTCACTTGGTTCTCCTGATTGCCTCATTCAATTGCGGGTAGCATTCAATTTTCTGAATCATAAATCAAGAGCAATACACCAAACACATACACACAAACACATGAGAAGGTCTTCGCCCTTTTGAGTTGAGTCTAGCGCAATAAAATTGATTTATAAAATTTGGTAAAAATTTCAAACATAGCAACCAACACACACATACACATACAAACAAAGTACAGAAACTAGAGAAGCCTAAATATCAGAACAACATTTGTGGCAAGAAGGGAGAAAAGGGGGAAGCCGCTAAATGGCATGATAAACAGCACGTTAGTCATTATCCTGAGTCGAAAGTTTTCACAGGGCAGAGAGAAAGGGGAATAGAAGAGGGGGAAGTAGAGCGAGAGAGATTTTACATGTACGCGTGCGTTTGTGTTTTGTAGGTACATTTAGAGTATTTTCACGGTAATAAAGATGTTCCAAGAGTCCTACTCTCTGTCTGCGTGTACCACAAGCATTAATGAATAAAATTTGATAATGTGTCCATCCTTATATCCACTACAGAGAAAGAGGGAGAGGGAGAGGGAACGAAACAGAATTTGGAACCAGTCCAGACACCATGGATGGTTTGGTTGGGTCTGGGCTGGCCTGTGGTGGAGGTGACCGAGTAATTATGGGTGACTGTAGAAGGGTTCTCTCAAATCTATTCGACTTAATTAAATCAACATGGACTAAATGTCACCTCTCTTCCCCTTTTTCTCTACCGATTCCCCCATTCCTCCACCGCTTTAAGGTAGTGTCCTAGCCGTGTGTGTTTGTCCAAGGAAAATAAAGTTAACCCTCCATTACACTGTGTAGTGGATACTACACGGTGTGTGTGTGTGTACCAGGGAAATATACAAAAGGATGAGAGTTCCCACTCGGGAATACGCAATTTTACAATTGGAATTCCACAGTCACCAAATACTGGACACGACTGGTTAATTATGTTCGCTTGGTTGTAGCACAAAGTGTCATTGGTTCAAAGTACCAATTTCCATTCACACTATTAGCTACCTATACGATACGTGTGTGTGTGTCTCCATATACATATGTATAGGGAATGGTCGAGGAACAGTTGGAGTAATAACAATACGAGAGAGAGAGGGAGAGAGAAAGGGCTTTTACTTTTACTCGGCCACTCTTTCCCTGTCAAAAATCAACAATGAAATTGTTTTGCCATACACTCAAGTAATCTTGAGACCACAGTAAAGACGACTGAAGGAGTTGAAAGCTCTAGAATAACACGCTGGAGAGAGGGAGAGAGGGTGTGTGTGTGAGTGTGGAAGAGCTTTCTCTTCAAGTGATTTCATTCTCGAGAACATCCAAAATGTGAACTGATACGTATGTACATAGTGTGAGAGTGTAGATAGACACACACACATTACAAAATGGGCTGTTCTTTGACAACGTCCTATCAAAGAATTGGAGGATCCACACTCACACACACACACAGCCAAGTGCCATTCTCTCATTAGCAGCTATAAGTATTTATTGCCCATGATTGTACATACATCCACTATACATGATATTATTATTCTTCACTTGTGTGACTGTGTGTGTGTAGAAAGGGGAAATGTGACTGAATAAAGACTTTCTTATGGTGTGATGACCATCCAGAGTTAAATGGAATTTCGTAATAGTTACAGCTTCTCTCTCTCTCTTCAACCATAAACTTGCTATCTCGTCCTGTACACACAACGAGGCCATGGGATGGTTCAAAACAGCTTGGAACACACACAGAAGGAGAGAGAGGGGGTTAACGATAAAAACTTTTTCTTTTATAAACATTAAGAAGAGGAAAATTATGGAGTAGTAATTTAGAATCGTCCATCTAATTTTATACCAGTCACTTTACTCCCAAAACAAATGAGTATTTAGTCAATGACCACAAACCGTCATTTTTCTAAATGGTTTTTCTCGTCCACATTAAATGCCCATTCTTTTTATCAACAACTACCACAGTTTCTTGAAGCATTCCATCCAAAAGACATAAATAGTAATCAATTTAAATCTAGAATAAACAAAATTCATCTCAAATGTTATCTGCTAGAGCAGAATGTAAAAGTACTACTTTATTAATTTAATATTGCAGTAAAAAAACAGATTTCTTACATGAGATTGTCTTGATGATTGACGACAGGAGGAGCACACGATATTTACTTGATGAAAATTTAATCAAACTTTGTTCATCATCCTCATAAGAAAGGGAGAATATCACATTTTCATAATCTGTTGTTGTAAGTTCCACACACACGTGTCCTTTACCCTCCCACACCAGTACACCTATCTCTTTTACTTTTGAGGCTATTTTATGAGTAGAGAGGAATGACTGGAAACACAGGAGAGCGGAAGACGAGTTGTTGAATGTGTGTGTTTGTTGTTGCAACTTTTCTGTGGAGAGGAACACAATTTGAAACACTTTTGTCGGTGGGTGACATCATGCAGAAATACATTATAATATTATGAAACGATGATATCGTCCCAGCTGACACCACCACCACCACACACAAACACACATCCCACCCACCCACACAAGAGTTTTCTATTGAAAATTAAAATTTTGCACCATTCAATTTTGTTGGCCCTTCCTCAGTCCTTTGATACGGTGGACCATAAACGGACTCCTTCCCTCCCTCATGGTGAATAACAATATTGGGTAATACAGATAATGGAGAAAGTGTGTACTCTGTGTCCACCACCCACTCCACATCAATCGACTACAAAAGTCTAGCTCAGACTTAGTTTGTGTCACAGGATGTGAAGACTCGCTACTACTACGTAGTAGTAAAATTAATGTTGACACAACAACAAGGAAATTCTGGAGCTTGGCACAAGAAACAAGCGGCAGAGGAGGTGGAGGAGGGAACAAACTTCCCGTCGTGTCCCTTCCAACCAAAAAGATAAAAGTCTGGAGAAACACTGGAAGAAAGACCAAAATGTGAGAGAGACGAGGGACGAAGAATGAGCCACGAGGAACCAAGTGCCGGCAAAATTCTCAACCTCGACAATAATAATATCCGAGGAGGAGGAGGGTTGTGAGGGAAAGGGAAAGTGACTGTGTGGCTACACCACTGAGTATTTGGAGAGAGACTGGAAGAGAGCAAAGGAGAGTACACATCACAGTAGACACCACGGCGCCTCGAACCCAACTGACAACATTCTCGGGGTCCACATGAACTTTTGTGCCCCGAACTCCGTTCACCCGTCTCATGTATCCCCCACCCCAACTCCAATGTTGATATTCCTTCCTTGTCCCTCCAAACTAGAGAGAGAGAGAAATCATGCGTGTACAAACAATACTGCCTGGATACTGTTACTACTCTCTCTCTCTCACACACACACAATAATGATGTTTGTTGTGAATTGGCTGAGACTTAAATTTCTGGATTTTGGTTTCTTTCTTTCACTCTTTCCCTCTCTCTCTCTTATGGTGGCTATCATATTATATTATCAGAGATTGGGAGTGAGTGTGTATGTGTTGTTTGTGCCCTCAACCTCAACTCGGAGAGTTGAGCCCAGGCGGGGATTCTCCTACACACACACAATAAATAAAATGGAATAACACACACCCCAACATAACATATGTGGAGGTTGCCAACCTAATAATTTTGTGTGAACCAGAAAAGGCGTCCAACGTAATAGGTTTTAAATGTGGACATCCATTCCACAGAACACCCCTTCTTCCACTCTCCTCCACAACCAGAAGCATCACATACACACAATACAAATAAATTCAATACTTTCTGGCACCCAGCCTACTTCCCCATATTTAATCGAAACACCTTTTCTGTACTCTCCATCTACTTACCCTTTCCTCTTCCATACAAACACAGACACTATGAGTAAATATACTTTTATATTTCATAGACTGGATAATAGCACAGTTGAGCTGTCTTCAAACACTCCAGACTTTCTCTTTCCAAAAAAACCAAGAAACAAGATAAAGTAGGATCTCTTTTTCCATCTCACTCTCTCTTTGCTCTGTTCCAGCATAAATTTTTCCTCCAAGAACCTCCCTTCACCCCAGTAGGCTGAGAGTGAGAGAGAGGAGAGAACCCTTCATGGCCAAATTTAAGGCTGTACTGGCAGGCACATAGATTCTCACTAGTACAAAAAGGGAGAGACTTAATACAATGCAAGCATATATGATAATGTAGTTTGTCTCTCTCTCTGTGTAATGGATGGTGTGTGAGTCGACCACCACGAAAATAGTCCCTATCATCAATTTTTATTTGAGTAACCAGGCAATAAGAGTCAGGGATACGAAATACGAGGAGATAACTACCTTCGCTCTACATAGGGATATTTACTTACCCGTTGTTGTTGTTGGTGGGTGGGTATCCATTTCTTTTTCACATACGTTCTAATGTCCTTAACAATTATTGAGTTTCCAGTTGAAGTTGAATAAATACTTGGTGTGTACTGGAGCATAGAAGGAGGAAGAACCCCTCAGGCTCTCTGGCTTTGGCACTGGTACACAAGGATAAAAAATCAACTTCTGTCCGATTGTCGTTCGTGTGGTTATGCGGAAACGGTGTGTGTGCACAACGTGGTAGGGTAGAGGGTAAGATATTGCGTGCAAGGTACTGCCCGCACGCAACTGGATATTTTCTCCCCCAATGATACTTGGTATTCAAGTATGTAGGATCTCATAATATGTAATATCAAAGAATCACAATTTTCTTAATGACAGTCGTATAAACTCAGTCCCCATAACGTCACATATGATCCTTGTTGTGTGTAGCCAAATAATAATTACTTACATGTGCAGTTTAGGGAGAAACCAAAAAAAATTTATGACAAATATTTTCAGTACTCAGTACTACACAGGATGAGTTTAATGATGATGACAGAGAGACGAGTGTGCCAGGCGCTGGGGAGGAGAAAGTGGACAAAAAATAAGAAAAATTCGGGATGGTCCAATTGGGAGAAACGTACGCGTGGAACTGAGCTAATATAATAAAGGATTTTCATTTCATGTTCTCTCCCTGGAGATAAATTCGAAGACTATTTAGAAATTCCATGATATGTCCAAGACACACAACAACATTCATGGACTTGACCGATCCTCCACACAACACACACACTCTCTCTTTCTGAGAAGAAATTCAGTTGATGCAACTTCAGAAGGACATAGTTAGAACATACCTGATTACGTTATAAATTGGATGTTACACAAACACAGAGAGAGAGACGTTTGTGTTGCTCTTCCTGTTGACAGAAAATAAGGGGATCTCACAAGAGAGTTCATCTTGTGAGTTGTGTACAACACAACTCTGTACACACACAAACACAGAGAGTACTTCTCGTCCTCCGTGTTGCCTTCTCATTCTGTATGCAAGCAACATTTTTCCCCCTCTTGTTTTCTTATTTCGTCATTTCCCTCTGCAACTTGACTTGTCATTCTTCATAGGTACAAGCGTCCATGGGGGGACACAACTTCCTGTGGAGTTGTGTACTTTCTACTGGACTTTCTCCCTCTCTTAACCTTTCCCCTCTCCTGTTCATGCTGCCAGCTCGTTTCGTTTCCCCAAAAAATTACATTTATTATTCATTATTCTCACAGTAAAACATTTATGATAAGAAGAAAAAGAACACGCAAATATGTCAGGGTAGTATATATTACGACAATGGCTCAAAACCCATTGTCGTAAAAATCACCATTTGATAGCTTTCTTCTTTTGTACACACACACAAACAGTTCGTTTGTACCTGTGTCGAAAAAATAAAAATTCAAACAGTGGGAACTGTAGGAAGAGTAGTGTCAGAATTTTTTTTGAAGAATAAACCCCATAAATATGTACAACACATTATTAAATATATGACGGGTATTGGGGAAAACTATCACTCGACAAACTTTCTCTGAGCCTTGCTGGAATTATGAAAATCAGCATCAGACTGGGAACCAACTATCCCTTATTCTATTTTGTTTACTCAGCTTGACTGACGAGCAGTCTGTTCACAGAGTAAATGAGAAAATTCCACATACACATTCTCTACAGTTAGGCCTTGTAAATATTTTCGCCATACCTTACCGCCGTGTAGTTTCCATACTGAGTTTCTCCAGTGTAATTTGTGCCCCACGGCATGGTAATATGATGACACAAAGTCTTTCTTCTGCTGCTCCTCTCCTTGAAATCCAAGACGGGACAGAAATAGGAGGACTTCCATTGAAGGGAATTTTGGAGTGTAAAATAATCAAATTACTCCATCACCTATGCTATTCCTGTATGTAAAGAACATCTTGGATTGCTACATTGGAATATGGGCTTTTTCAAAAATGTACAATTCAAAATACTTGGAAAAATGTAGTATGTAAAAATGTTGGAAAATTTTAGTATCGAAAACAGAGTCAGCGTGAAATGAAGAGTGTGGGTGGATGTGGATGGGTGGAAATAAATCTATGACGATATATAAGTAGACTATATTTCATACATCATTATGTATTCCAACTTGTTTTCCAAGAGATTCTTTCATGTATTTTTTATTCTTTTGTTTTTTGATTTAATCGCTGTATTTACAACGAGAGAGGAACTCATAGGATACTAATTTATATTAATAGTAATAATAATAATAATATAGCTTTCTAAAATTGAATAATAATATTCGCAGATAATTTTTTTTTTATTCTAATTAAATTCTTGGTTTGTTTCTCTACAGTATGTATACATAATATATAAGTATATATGTTGTATTTATATTTTGTAAGAAGATAATCCATCGTTAATTAATTAATTATTTAGTTATGTCGTATTAATTATTATTAGATTTGAACTTAAATTATTAATACATAATATGCCTTCATAACAATATAATAGGAATAATATATTTTAATCATTTTATTATAATAACGTAGTAGTAAATAGCAATAATCATAATAAGGATATAACAAATATTTTGTAATGTGTAAAGAGAGAGGATGACGACTCTCCCATGGTCGCACACACTCGAATTATTTTTTTTGTGTTTGCAAATATTGGAAATTATGTGCTTCTACATTAGACTCTTTCCGCTTCATCTTCATGATCATCATTAAGGTAATTATATTATAGGAAATCACTTGGAGCGACCCTTCCTTGTAGAATTTATTATTTTTTTGTAGAGCAATAATATAATAATATATTTTACATTTTTCTACACAGTTTTTTTTCTCTCAACTCAGGACTGCTCATTTTTTACATGTACAGAATTTGTAAGAGAGAAGAAGAAGCTTGGGATGAGCATTGAGCAAATACAATTGTATAAATTACACTATAAGTCCAGTCTATTGAACACATCCACGAGAGCGGTGGGTTTTTTTCTCCTCCTGAATTTTATTATTTTAATCTTCACAGGATCCATCCGCATTCTCTGACATTTTCTTTTATTCCTTCTATATTAAAACCCTCCGTACTAATTACGTACAAATGAGACACCACTCTGGTATGCTGAAGGGCAGTCAAAAAGACATTTTTTTGTATCCTTTCTTTGCACACACCAGTGTATTCATAAAGTATGAATCATAACATATATACCATATATGATATATATATTGACAGAATCAAATCAGTTACAGCCTTTAAGCGTACTCCAGTAAAACGGAGTACAAAATCTGGGTAAAATCACGATTTCTCTTTCTTTTACTTTCTTTAAAAAAATATTTTTCAAAAGGATTGTCACAAGTGAGTCAACATTAAAAGATGAGAAGAGATCACAAATTCAAGATTTTTCTCCCCTGTGAATCCCCTCTACAGTTTTCTCTCTCTCTCTCTCTCTTTTTCTACTCGAGACGTGACGATGTAGTCAACTATTTTAGTTTTTCATTATAATTGCTGACATGATTATGTTTTTACTAAATATAGCCTCTACACTTTCTTTTTGTGTATATTACTTACTATTCACTTATTTAGCATCCCTTCTCGCTACAACTGTAGAGTTTGTTTGAATGGAAAATAAAAACCGTTATCCAATTTTCCCGAATATTGAGTGTGTCTGTCTGTGTGTGTTTACAAGAGCAGAATGACTAATACTGATAGCTGGTTCATAATGTATTTTAAATAAGATGACTACTGCTAACTGCATGGTAGTCCCCTATACATATAGGAGTTAATTTTTTCTTGAAATTTTACTAGCTCTTAGGCTATTATATACCTATCTCAGCTACAGTGTCTCTCTTGAGTACGTCGGACGAATTTCTCATTGCATCATTTTCGTTACCTCTTCCTAATTCTCTATCACCTTAAATATTTTATGACATAAAATTATTATTCCTATTATATAGATTACACTACACATCTTCTTATGGCTATAATTTTAATAATAATATTATTATTAGTTCTTCACATTTACTGGAAATAAATTGTGTAGTCAATCCACAAGAACTATATTATTAACACAATCAAGTTTTTTACTTGATTGCGCTAATGCAGTCATTTGAATCCAAAGATTCGTTTTCTTTTGTCCGGCTTTTTTTATCACCCATAATTGGAGTTACCACCCGACACAGTAAAATCAGAGTAGAGCCAAAGAATAATAGCGAACGTGTCAATTTTAAACATGCACCAGCTGCAATATTTTGTGTGAATACGATTTTTGAAGAAATTAGCAAGGGGCCATTTTAAAATCAATTTAGATATAGATTTTTCTTCATATTAAAGAACATTATTATGTACGAATGAGTTAATTTTTCAAATAAAACGTTGTTGTATTTTTTACATTTGAAATGAATTGTTTTGCCGAGTGAAGAATTTTTAAAACTAATATTTGACGTGACGAACAAACAGAGTCTTTACGCGTGAAATTTGTTTATACACTGATATTGTGCAGACTAATTTTGATGAAACTTGGCTAGGTTATTTCATTGTTCTCCTATTCACCTTTATACTCATGATTTCATCAAACACAAAAGATGTTGAAAGTTTTAAAAATTCTTCAAATATTAAATTCATTATACGATAACACATGCATTGGTAACCGGGCAAAGTGTTGACGAGAAAATGTTTCAGCTTACTAAATATGAGTTACTTTACGGCTTGCGAGTTAATTCCAGCTAATGGAAACAGTGTTATGTTATTCGATTTACTGCTACAAGCGCTAATACTATAGAGATAAAAGAGAAACCGTTTACTATGAGCTATAATGTAGTTCACATAGCAAACAATTACTAAATTGAAGATGATATTGAAAATGGATCAAATATTAAGCAATAATAATAATTTTTTGATTATTATTAGAAACCTATAGGTTTGTCGTATTTTGTGAAACATGATTAAAAAAATATTAGATGGAAAAAACACAATCATAGTACATGACACATGACATATGCTATATTTGTGTAACTATAACTTCTCTTTAACCAAAAGTATGGCTACAAAAGGAAAAAGAGGGAAGACACTCCTCAGTACATAATTGAATTTGACTTACGTACATTCGAAATCTTGTAATGAGAAAGGTTGATGATTCATCAATGATGAATAATTTTGAGATAAAAGTTCATTAAATCTGTGGGGGCCGTAATTGTAAACGTAATCATGTTGTGTCAAGTCACACATACACTAACACACGATGAGATGGCCAGCTGCAGAAGAAGAATGTAATATCACTTAATTGTTTGAACTGAGAGGTAGTTTCCTCATGTTTCGTCGTCGTGGTGAACCGTCAACATTGCAGCCTGATGAAATAATAATTTTTTCTTTCCTAATCTTTTCCTAACCTTTCTTCTCCTTGGTCAAGTCGGCGGTGACGTTTCAATATCATCAAAATCTAAAACTAAAAGTTTTGTTTCTTCAGTTCCATTTCGACTTCCTACGGCACAAACTAATTTTGTCTCTGATGCTCGTATTCTCCAAACAACACCACCACTTCCCCCACTTGTGAGTGCTACCAGGTCCCGAACGAATTCACCTATTGAATTAGATACAGTACACATGATGAATATGATTAATTATATTCCATGATATTTGGAGAATATGTTCAGCAAGTACAAGTTACTTAATGGACACTCAACATACCTGTTTTGATATCCCAAAGTTTAACTGTGCCGTCATCGGAAGACGTTATAACAAATTTATTAATTAATTGGAGGCAAGTGACCGCACTTGAATGCTTATGAAGCCCTATTTAAAACAAACAGTAAAATTATTTCCATTCGTCTCAATTATACAATTAAATTTTTTTAAAAAAACAAGTCAAAATTTAAACGACAAAATACCTGAAAGAGTCAGAAGGCACCGTCCAGTTGATACGTCCCAAATTTTAACAGTAGAATCAGCATTTCCGGACACAAGTAAATTGTCCCTGAGCTCCATTCCCGATGTTAAACTTTGATGACCCATTAGGGTGTGTTTACACGAGCCTGTTTCCACATCCCACACACGAATACTTGTATCCAAAGAACCACTTACTACATGAACACCGTCAAACTACATTGGTCAAAACAAAAACATGATTAGATTTTCATTTCCAATGATTAATTTATTTTGACGAAACTAATATACAATAGTAGCTTTATTGTCGCACCTGTAGAGAATAAACCCTGTTTGTGTGACCCGACAACTGGTGAAGACATTCTTCCTTTTCGGGGTCCCATATTCGAACCATGTAGTCGTAGCAGCTTATAATTAATTAGAATTGGTTTGTTAGTATTATTGATGGATACATAATAATCAATGCAGAAACGAGTGAAGCATCAATTGTCACATTACTTCAGAAAACACGAGTAAAATTATCTATTCATAATATGTAGTAATAATAAGAAATCTTCTTACCCAGATACCACTAAATGGCCGTTGTATTGAACACACCTTACGGCAGCCATGTGTCCGACTAACACATGTAAACAGTCTCCAGTGTCTAAATCCCACATTCTAAGAGTTGCGTCACGAGAGCCACTCACCACTCTGAAAGTACAAAAGTGTCTTGTTAGTACGAGTGTGTACAAGTAGTACTAGACAAGTGCGAGAGTGTATAGCAGTAAATTCCAATAAGTTGTATAGGTTCTTACTTGCGGTCGCACAAATGCATACATCTAACAGTTGAGGTATGTCCGTACAAGGTGTGTAAGCAATTCCCTGTTTCTGCATCCCAGACACGAAGGGTTCTATCAGTACTGCCCGAGACGATTGTCGTCCCGGACATTTGAGAGGACCAAACCCCTCCGGTATGTCCAAGTAAAGTTTTCAAACACTTGCCAGTAGTTGCAGACCAAACCTTTACGAAATAACGAGAAGATTATGTATCATAAATGGGTGGTGGTGATTTCCACATAATTTATGTAGCATAAATAATAAAATTATTTGAATGTTACTTTTAAAGTGCTATCATCGGAACCGGAAACAATTCTAAGAAACAAAGAAAATGTCGATTAATAATCAGAATGAATTCATACTTTTTTAGAATGCTTGTAAAAATTCAGCGTACCTATTATTGGAAAATTGAAGACAAGTAATGACGTGGTCGTCATGACCTTTTAAAACTTTTGATGGCCTCATCAGTCGATGCCTCCAATTCATTTCTATATTATGTTGCCGCATGAAAGCTACCACACCATGAAAGCAGACACACGCAAATGTATAAATTTTTGAATCTTTCAAGGTTTGCAGAATAATAGTAGGATGTTTGGGAAAAGAACAAAAAGTGTACATGAGTTTATTCGTGTGGACTAAAAAAATCAAGTTTATTGTAATAAAGTATTAGACATAGACATTACAACATGTAACAATGATTAATAACTCGTATAACAGCAATATAGCCACTGTGAATCAACTGAGTAAAACAAATTCGGTTATGGACTGTTCAATTTGTCAATAATAGGTGTTATGAGAGTCTTGTATTTCTTAATAATATCCAAAGCAGCATTTTCAATTTCTTTTGTGTCACTAACCAGTGGTAGAGAAAAAAGCTTGACTGCATTAGTGTCTCCTGACCTACTCAACAAATTTTTTACTTCGTTAAGAGATGAGACTGGTTCACCAAGAGAACCTGTACTAGGCTCACAAAAAGAAGCAACCACAGAATACTGGGGAAGTGGAGTTGCACCCTTAAATAGAACAAAAAAAGTTGATAAGGAAAAAATTGAGTAGCTTCTTTGCAATAAACTGGGACATATGAAATTAATATAGATAAACTCTTACATGTCCGATTGAATTCGCATTTGATCGACACACCTTCAGAGAACCACGAACACAGATTCTTCTTGCGACGTTTTGCGATAAAAGTTTGCCTGAAGAGTATTCTCTGTGTGAAGCAAGACATTAATCTCACCGTTGTCAAAGGGAAGGAAAATAACCATTTCTGTGAAAAAATAAGTAATGAAGTACAACAAGTAATTATAATTATCTAGTATGGTAGTCACAAAATTATACAGAAATTTGTCATATGAATTTTATTATTACCGCGACCGTCCGTCGCTGTCCCATTCATAGTCAAAATACCATTCTGAAGGGAGAACAATGGTCGTTCAGTTTTATCCCATTGGGTTTGCTGAATAGAAAAATAATAATTACTACATGCGCATAAAGAATTCTTACACACACTACTATTGAAAGTTTAATATGAGGATGAAACTTACAAAATCCATCGCATCTTTTTCATAAAAATCTCGAAGCCACAAATCCACTTGATCAGATGCTGGACTCTCATGTTGCACAGCTCCAGGTTTACTTGTAGCGCATAGAAGTGATGGAACAAAAACTTGAGCATCTTGCTTGTTCTTAACAGCAGTACAATATTTATAAAGTTGGACATAGTACGGATTTTTTGCTGAAACATTGTCGAGTCTTTCGCCACCTTCCTCTAGTTTGTGATGTTTTCGTAGGTGAGACATCAAGGTGCCAGCTCTTGTGTAACTCCCGTCACAGGGTTTCATGGGACAAATAAAACTCTTTTCGAAGTGACTCTCAAGGATATGACACACAAAACCTGCTTGTTTGAATTTTCCATCTGTCTTGGAACATTCTGGAGCAAGACAATTAAACAACTTTGTGGCTGGGTCGTAGTTTATCCAACTTTTATCCACGAATAAGTCATCCTCCAAGATATCATTCAGTCTCTGTAGTTGACAAAAAATTGACATTAAAAATCATCCCACAGACCCTTTGGAATGGATTATATGACCTCAACACTTTTCGCAATTAATAATAATAATCACGTTATGTACCTGTGGATCTTTGTTGATTTTCATCCTTTTGCGATAGGAGAGTCCCAATAGGTCTTGATCCACATTAAGCCTTTTGGATGGTCCAGGTGTACTATCAGCTGAAGATGATTTAATTTTCTCTAACTCAGTGGCCGCCTTGTTTGTCATCTCAACTAGAATCTTTCTCATGTCTTCATGTAATCCAACGTCAACTCCTTGACCCAAAATCTCTCATAACTTTTGCATCAACTCCGAGGCCAAGTTCAGCAAAGATTCCTAAGTACATACACAACACACATAAATGCATTAAATGTACCATATTATTGTGCATATTATATATTATGGTGATAATGAAACATACGACTTAATTATATTGTACAACTTACACCCTTGTTAACTCTATCGTGTACATTTTTACCCAAACGTTGTAATCAACTTGGTCAGACTGATTCTCACTTAAATTTATCTCTCCCTCATCATCAGAATAACTCAGATCCACTATTGACTCTTCATCCAAATTGCTCTCATTGAAACGGGAGGATGCACCTGGGGTCAGTGGTCCTATCAAACCAAATTCATAAAATTAGGTACGATTGTACTAAACTATTTTGAACATTACCTTTACATATATAGGTCGTAATTATTTATAAATAATAATACTTACCTTGTTGAGCATCACCACCAATGGGTAGATCTTGAGATGAAAATGTAATTTTCGGAAAATATGTGTCAATCCGCTCCTTCCCTTTGTAATCTGATTTTGTTTTACCCATTTCGTTTTCCACAAAAAAACTACGAGTAACTAAAGGAACTTTTAGGTCTGTCGTGTTCGATATTACACTTTATAATCCTAACTAATTTGACTAAAAAGACTAAAAAGTTGACTCTATTTATTCCGAATTCGATCACAAAATTAGAGATCGGAAAATCGGAAAACGACAACTCAAAGGTTTTGGTGGGCAAGCAAGCGCAGGATTTAGTCATTCAGTGCGTGTTTTCAAAGTGCTTCACTTGATTATCAAGTGAAGCTCTGTGATAATGAACTCTATAATATAGAGTTCATGAATGTTTAATAAAGAGGTACCTATTTTCCACTTGGCTGTGGGTGGGAATACTTCTTTTTGTACCTATTTTTTGTGTGGACAAAGAGTAGAGATAATTTTTAAAAAGACATTCTGATTGATTCCAAATATCTTTCAACTTTAAAAATACTTACAATAGGCACACGGCCATTTTTCGACCGATAAACACGCTGTGACATGGCACTAAAATATCCTACACCAGCCTCACGACACTTTTCTCGCCATAATAAATTATCATCGGCGAGGATTCGCCAATATCTGTGTAAAACCAAAAAATGCATAGAAAGCAATGTAAAAAAATTCCAATGATGAAGTTAAGTTACTATTGCTTTGATTGACAAACCTGCAAGTCTTGGCTGCTTTTAAAAGATCCTTGGGATCCAGGAAAGACAATACGTACAAGGCCAACTGTATGAACAAAATCAAAATTTTAAATTTGCACATTTTCTGTACGATTATGAAAATGTAAATTGTAAGGAGGTGTGCGTATTAAAGTCTACCTCTTTTGGCAACAACGAAATGAAATCACGTTGAAATTGAGGCTCGATAACTTGCATCATATGTCGTACTAGAGAGAGAGAATATAAAATCATTTCATTTAAGTGCAAATGTTAACACGACCGCCATAGTGTTTTTAGGCACATGGTACTATGCAATTTATTTCAGAGAAAAAATTAATTACCTTGAGTTGGCTCACATATGCCAATGAGTTCATCTGTTCAATAATAATAATAAAATATGTGAACATTTGACTCTACCAATTTTTCTATCTTAAATAGATCATTAATAACTAGTCAAAATAACTTACTGATGGCCATCAGTCTTTCGGGTTGGGTCCACCTCTGTGAAAGCACAAGTATACAAAAATACATTTTAGAAGTCAAAATCAGAATGATGTATCCAATAAGAACATTCATCAACATGAGGAAAAACAAGGAAAAAACAAAGTACCATAAATATCTGGAGCCATTCATCCATATGAGGAGGAGGATTTTCTTTTGAAGGTATCACGGATCGTGTCATTTTACTGACTTTGTCTGTGGCCTCCACTTCGTGCTCAATTTCTTCGTGAACTTCAAGAACATCGTCCTCAGGACTGTCGAGTTGATCAATGCAGTAGGTCCCACTACTTTGTACGTAAACAATCAAAATCCAATCAATCAATCAAATTAATGAGTAAAGAGTTTTGACAAAAATTGTGTCCCTACAAACTGATTATCATCATTCCTCTGCATCCCAAGATGTATATTTTTTATTATTTTAAATGAAAGGTTGAATTTGAGGAATAATATAATGAGAAAATTAAATCTTACTCTTCCATTGGATCATCTGAATATGGTAAGGGTTTTTTGATGGGAAGGATCTCCGGAGATTCATCGCCCACATCTTCTCCTTTTCTTTTCCGCTGTCAAGTAAAAGATGGGCAACATGATTACAAGTCCTCTCAACCAATTAAATGTTAAAATTGTTTACCTTAATTAAAACTGCAATTTCACCAACACTCTCCATTTTCTTAGACTGAAATATAATCAGCCTTGCTTACAAGCAACCCAGAGTATAAAACCAGCGGAGCAGCGGCGCAGTTTTTGTTTCGAGGAGGGGGGGACTTACTCGAGATAAATATTTATTACCTGATATTTTTAGTGTTTAATTGTAGTTAGGGAACATTATTGTACGTGAATTGACTTGTTCCGCAAGAATGCCTAATTCCAATTACGACCACGTCCCGGCTCATGTTGATTCCATTCATATTGAAGGACTGGGACGAACGAAGGATGACTATATTCAACGCTTCATCAAGGAGTTGTTCGCCGCTAAAACCTTCAGTGAGGTTGGTACTTATTGAAGCTGTCCAAGTTTTTGTTGATGATCAGAATTCATTATTATGGCTTACTACTTCGTATTATTTTTATATTCCCATTCTCCTGCTCAATGAAGTAATGATATGTAATATGTTGTTTTACATAGTTGGCGTACATGGCCACCGAAGTGGGCAAGAAACTTGAAACAATAGGGTGTTTCAATGGTGTCAATGTGATAATTGACACGAGCAAAAGTCCAGATGCAACACCATTTGACTATGATGTGACCTATGTGGTAAACGAGTCGAACAGATTTGCGGGTGGTGTCAGCACAATGATTGGGTCGAATGAAGGTTCCATAATACTGTCCTGTAGACTACCTAACGTTGTGGGTAGAGGTGAACGCATAACGGTAATTACAAAAACATTAAATATGAAATCTGTAAATTATAAACTACATTTATGTTTTGACACGCCCTTCTTTATGTTTGCACAGTTTGAGCATGCTTTTGGATCAAACCACAATAAAAGTTCTCATTTAAACTTTGGAAAGCCATTACCACAAATTTCAAAAAGTTCAGAGTAAGTTTATTTCTTTGAATAAAGTTTCCATAATCATAATAATGAACAGCCTAGGAACTTAATTGTGTGTCCATTTCTGTCCACAGGGCTAATTTCACTCTTTTTCAAAACAAAGGCGCAAATGTACAGGCTGGATATAATATATTCTGTCGGGGAGGCCTACTGGACTTTAGCTTTGGATCAATCCAAAATGTATAGTAACTACTTAAATACTTGGGTTTTTCTATTTGTCTTCATAATATCTGTGTTAACACAAATTCTAGATGAATTTTGATTTATCCACAGATTAAACATAATGTACAATGGGAGGGTACGTGGAGAGAACTTGAAGCAGCCTCCAGACTTATTTCTTTTGGAATCCGGGAGCAGAGTGGCCACTCGTTCAAATCCTCATTACGACACATTATCACGGTAGATCATCGAGATCAACCAATCTTCCCAACTGAAGGATTTCAAGTGAAAGTCACTCAAGAGTATGCAGGTGTTGGCGGAGACGTCGCATTCTTAAAGAATGACTCGGATTTACAAGTCAATATTCCACTCCCATTCGATATGGTAAATAGTTGACAGACGAAGATAATTGTATACTTGAAACAAAAATACTCAATTGAATATTCATTTCGGTTCTCAGGTGCTTCAAGGAGGTTTAAAGTTTGGAGGTAATAGATTTACGAATGTTTTGCAAAAGGTTACTAAAAAGTTTTTAAATATTTTTAAATTTGACATATTTTTTTGGTTTACTTTTTTTCCAGTTTTCAGACCTTTAGATCAACGAATTCCTTCATACAATAGTAGTGATTTATTTTTCCTTGGTGGTCCTCACACCCTTAGAGGTTTTGAAATGAGGAGTTTGGGTCCACGAGCTGATACCGATGTCTTGGGTGGAAAGGTACACTTCATATTATCAAAAAGAATTGTTCTGAATTACTAAACATTTTTCTAATTAAAATAATTTAACTTCAATCTGTAGACTTATTGGACATCTGGGATTCATCTTTTTGGGCCACTCCCATTTTCTTTTGGAAAGGGTAGTTTTGGTGACTATTGCCGGACTCATTTATTTTTTAACGCTGGAAATATTGTGCAAGAAGAATTTAATCGTACGAAGTTTTTCAAAAATTATTTTTGTATACCTTACTAATAGTAGGCTACTATGCATGTTTAAAACAAAATCCGTGTGTGTGTAAGCAATGATTTCTTTTTTTTATTACAGCCGAGAACATCACCCAGAGTTTGTCAAACTTGGTAGCAGATTATAAGGCAGCCTATGGAATGGGTTTGGCCATACGTCTTGGACAATTAGCAAGAATAGAGATAAATTATTGTTGGCCATTAAAGTTTTCACATGCAGATAAATGTGTAAGGGGATTACAGCTAGGCATTGGAGTAGAATTTGTGTAGCTACCAAAGAGTCATTTTAACCTGTCCTAATAATTATTTATTGTTGTTGTTATTCAATGTCGCAACGAAGTCATACAGTAACTAAAGATTACATGTTATTATGTACTTATTATTATCTAGCCAGAGCTTAGTGAAACAAGTATATATGAAAAAAAAATAAAATCAAAAACAGGTCAAGTCATCCTACAAAATAAAAAAAATTGTCTATAAAATTTTCCCTCATCAATTCCATCCAAATAAAATTCGGTTTAACTCATGTTAAATACATATAGCATTCAAGGACGGCGGCGCTAGGCTCTCTCTGCCTGTCTCTATCTATAGTACATATTTTATTGTAGCAAGATCATTGCTCGTTCCATCGGACTGAAGCCCAAACTTTAAATAAGACTCGGATAGATTGTAGACATGTGAGTCAGATTACTTTGTTTTTACCATAAGAATATAGTGTTTATTCCAAATTACCAATTACAAAGTGAGAAAACCTACTCTTCATCGCCATAATATATTGCCTACACAAAGATTTGCACTATTTGAAACACAGAACTGTCAAATTAGTATTCAAATATTTTTTACATACTTAGAACCTTAGAAGGTACATTAATTACAAATCATTTACCTGTCACCATCCCTGAGTGAATCAATTTTGTACCGTGTCATAATTTGTTGTCATTTTCCAACGTTTGTTTACAGATTTTTAGAATGAATGGAGATGATGACCTCGTCTGGGGTATTAAAAATGGAGACCTCGACCAAGTGAGGGATATTATTGAGAAAAAGGTAACTGATAGTAAAATTGTAGTCTCAAATTTTAATTATTCATGATTCGGTAATCAATAAATAGGCATTTTTTCTATTTGTCAACAGGGAATAAATGTGAATGACCACATCGACGGTAAAGAACTGTAGTTAATATTTCAATTCCTTTAGATTATGTAACATTTTGACCTGATACTGGAAATTCACGATCAGACATTTGACTCAAAGAATTAGAATATCAATTGAACAAAGAATAATATTCATTCATCTATAATTTTATAGGTCGGCCTCCAATTCTATACGCAGCAGACTATGGTTAGTAGAATATGAACAGAGATTATGTCATATCAATTATATAATATGACTATGCATCTTCAATATATTTTATACTCATGCAATTCATGATCTATGTTTCTCATAGGTCAGAAAGAAGTGATCGAATACCTAGTCGGTAAAGGAGCTAATGTAAATGTAAGGCCAACCAGTTTTACATTGTTACACAAGTAATTATTAAATAATTTTACAAAATACTGTATTCAATGATAATTTACTCTGTTTTTCAGGCTTGTGACAAGCATGGTGAGTGGAATAACAAGAAAAATTCTAGATTATTTAGACAACTAGATCGAGGGAAAGCTAAGACTGAAGACTAAGGCTTTCTTTGCTTTCTCATTCAATATATCTAACAAGAGTATTTTGTCTTATTGGAAAAATAGGAATTAGCCCATTGTTAGCAGCCATCTGGGAGGGTCATAAGCAATGTGTAGAGGTCCTGATCTCTAAAGTTTGTGGAAAAAAAAATATTCAGAACCTATTTACGTAATTTAGTGTGTATTTGGATGAACAATCTAGTATGAATCCCTAATTAAAATGCACTAAATATGTTAATATAGGGTGCATCGAGAGACGGCAAAGCACCAGGTAAATATCATTTTAAAAAATTAATATAATGGGATGTAAGTTTACATCTTGTAACGACCATTCAAATTTAACATTAGTTATTCATATTGTGTTTCTTGTGTCATAGACGGAACAAGCTATGCTGATGCGGCCGAAAAAGATGATATCCGAGCTTTGCTGCGATAAAAACGTGGATAAACTAATTTTTGATATTCTTCAGAGTCCGTGGAATGACCTGTGTGCGTTTGTATTAATAATATTTTAATTTTTGATCCAGGCGAATTTTCTACCTTGTATTGAATTCAATTTCTACATAATATATTGCATTCTTACACAATATTTAACAATATCTAATTATCCAGCTAAGCTATAGATTGTATACATTGAATACGAGATCCATACAATAATATATTCTCTGTATACTGTAAAGTGTAAAAGTAGAATAGTGTCTGTTCAACTTTTTAGTTTACTATCTCGAATAATATTTATATATAGAGAGTAATTTTTGAAAACATCTCAAGATTTTGGTAACAAGAGTTTGGAACGTAAACAAAAGTTTGCGTACTATAGAATACATAATTTAAGACCAACGTCTTCTTGTCGTATATATTTTATGTAATTTATCATAATTTTCACTTTTAAAAAAACCAATGCGACATTTTCCCGAGATCCTACCACCCGAGATGTTTGTTCATCACTATATGAAAAAAGAAAGCTGACATTGTTGTCTCTCATACTACTAATTACTGCAACGATGAATGTGGAGAAGGTTGCGCCTACGAAATTGCTAGATATAAAAATACTACATATTCATTGTATGCATGTACTTTTGATATGAATTCTAAAACTAGTCGGTGATTCTGTATAAGAGTATACATAAGTACATAATATGTTAATTATTCTACACCAATGTATTATTATTCTCTTACAATAATTAACGATTGCTATAAAGTATCTCAGAATGTATTCGCCTAATAATAGCTATAAATAAATAAGGGACACAAAAACAATTTCATGTGTGTGTACACTTATGCATTACACTTCAAATCATCATCGTTCCCTTTCTTCTAGTGTATTGATTCTGGAGAAAGTTTCACCGCCTCGGGGTACATGCAACAACAAAAGACTCATTTCCTCCAGCACCCACAAAATGGAAATTAATTTCCCCCGAACATGAATGAGGTAGTCTCATCCTGTATGTACAAACTATGAGAAGGACACTGGTCCAGTTTTAAGAAGCGTCCTGTGTCTCATAAGCTAGTGAAAGCATTCTGATTTCTGAAAGGAGATGCTGTGGAATTAAAAATGATCTTACTTGGCAAAAACTTCCGTATATTTTACACAAGAGTTTGTGTGTTTGTGTGTGGAAATGAATGAAGGAGCAAGTAGGTTGTGTAAACGTCCATTAAAAAGAGTTGTTTTTAATAATTAAGAGATCACAGACTGTTTTTTGGGTTAAAACCTGACAACAACATCATCATCATCATCATCATCGTCATACCACATTATATAAAGTAGTACATGTAGTAATACAATAAAAATTTGCTAATTATTTCTTTCTTTAAATTGTAGACGTTTTTCCAACGGTAGGATTATGAGTAGAGAACGAGCGATTAGATAATATTATTTGGATAATAAAAAAACAAAATGAAGGTCGTTACGTTTTTCATATATATACTTAATGTAGGTACAATATAAAAAAAGAATTATTTTAGTTTATTTGGAAGGTTTGCTTGCGGTGACTGGACTACTTCCGACGAGTTGAGGAGCACCTGAATTCCCTGAACCTAAGAGAGACAGTATAAAAATTATGAGGTTTTGACGTCAAATTTCTTGTCTAACATATAATATAGTGCAATTATTTTATGTGTCACAAACCAGGAGCGCCGGCCTCTGGTCTGCTTGGTAAATCTGGATATTCCAAAGTGACTCCTGCACACACAAAATGAGGATGAAATCATTCTGAATTGCAATTAACTAGTGTGATTGTGTGGGTTTCAATTCAAGTGACAATATTACCTGGTTCACAGTCAAAGATGGGACAACACTGAGGGAAGTCAGCCGTCTTGTTAGTCTTATCAGAGAGTTTGCACTTGGGATTTGCTTTGGGAAGTGGACCACAATCCTCCACCAATTCCCACAAACGACCTTGTTGAGCCACACAAGTTGACCGACCACAGAATGGTTTCAAGTCCCATGATGCTCCTGGCTCGAAGGTAGCACAACGTGTGGATGCGAAACAAGTTCCAGGGAAATCTGCACAACAAGACACACAATTATTTTCCAGTCTTTTACTACAATTGAAAAGAATAGTTAAATGTACAAACCTCTGAGGACATCAGCAGGGATGAGACGTTGAAAGACACCAGGTCTCTCAGCTGAACTGTCATCTTTGTCTTTTGGGGTGTCTTGGGACCAGGTCACGGCAACCAAGGCCACTACCAAGCAAGTCACAGCTTTCATTCTAAGAATAAATCAAAAGGAATGAAATTGTAATTTTGTATCCCCAATTAAAACGAGAGTCACTCTTGTTCCTTCCCACTGCGCCTTCATTTTAATTAGAGAGTGTGTGTTCATGGGAGTGAGTGTGTGTGGGGGGAAATTAAGAATCACAATTGAACACCTACTTTTGTACTGTACTATTTTAAAATTTTACAATCCTCGTTAAAGATTCCACAGTACAATATTTTGGTGTTTAAAAAAAGTGTTTCTATCTTTTTTCCTCTCAAGAAAAAAAACTTGGTAATTAAACAGAGTCGTCGAGCGAATCACACGAATGACAAACTTACGTCACACAAAGAGGTTAATTTTTTCCAAAAAAACAGAAGAGTTTTCTGTGGTTCCGTACACGAAAAGGGAGGTGAGTGAGGGATCCCGGTATTGAAGTGGTTGAAATTTTGTTGAAAACAAAGAGAACAAGAAGAAGAACAGAGATTGAGGAAAGGGTCGTGATGGTGCTCCTCGAGAGCGGGGTACACAATGTTTGACACTCAATTGAAGGTAACTTGCCTTTATATAGTGAGTACCAAACCAGGTTAACTCAGCCAACAAATAGCGTGATATTCATTTAGCGTAACGTGTCTCGGGGGAAAGTTGTACACACAGTATAGTAACATGTCGTAGGGACATACTCTCAAAGTGTATTATTTGGACACAGGTAGTGGTCGTCAGTGTACATTTATATACTAAATTTACACACACTTTTGTACGTTCAGTGTGTGTGTGGGGGGGGAGACCACAATCTGAAGTATACAAGATTAAATGTACCTCCACTATCCTCCTTACCGTAAAGGCTTAAATCAAAGACCAGGTCTTGAATCCTTCCCAAAAACTTTACTTACTATGACCCTCCCCCTCCACACACACACACGCACTCACACTCATGATATGAGATAAAATTGTACTATCAGGAATGAATCATATGTTCAGATTATCTCTGAGAGACACCGGCTATGATTTAAGACTTTACAGGAGAATAGTCCTACGTCTAATTCATGACACGAGTCCAACTTCATACAATACAATGCAACTTGGAAAAATTGTCAAAAAAATGTATTTTTTCAAAAAAAAAGTCCGTACCCTACTCGACACACACACTCGAAAAAAGGTAAGGGGTAAAAAAAAGATCAACTTGAAAAAGTGTGTGGACATGTTTTTATAATGCACTTCTTGGATTGTACAGATACTCGAGATACACCCTTCCTTTTGCCATAACTACACAGTCTTACCTTATGACCACATGATAGAAAGATATGTGTTGCACTGCATTGGATAATCTCGGAAAAAAATCTACATAAAATTCATTAAATGTACCTCAATAAACACTACTTCACACAGTAGGAGTTGAAGTTGTCATTATTATTGTAATGGACACACACGTGAGATTATGATGTAGTCTCAACATTGATTCGTATAAAAGGATATTATTGTGTGTGTATTAATATGGAACCTTCATAGCCACATATAATTAAGATAATCTTGAGGAAGTTCTCCTTTTGGTTCCTCACACTCCATTGCCTTATTATTATGATTGCAGTTTTATTTTTTTTTCAAAAAAAAAAAAATTGCGACAAGCCCCTCCTCTCTAAACTGAAATTGACCATGAGAGTTTTGTCAACGACGATGATGGAAATGTTGATCTCACAGTCAAATAAAGTTTCTCATCCAACAACCATCCTCATGTAAAATACAGTGAATTTGTAGTATGACAGTATGTATTTGTAATAATTAAGAATTGCTCCGTCTTTCAATTTTGATGTGGAAATATGGAAGGTCTTTTGGAAATGTACACACACCATCCAAAGTAACCCCATTTTTGTGCTTTTGTGGAAATTTACGACCCTTTTTCATGGTTTTTATTCTTTGTCTCACATCTCTCCATCCATATATACTACTACTATGTATATTTTAATCTATTATTTTTATTCATCCGATTTGTCTTACTGTAAAAAAATTCTCATTCATTCTGTAAAAGTTGTAAAATATTTTATGGAGATAAAAGTAAGCAAAGTACAGAATGACACAAAGTTGAGTCCTCTGACTCGTGTAGGCTGTAACCCAAACAAAATGTGATCAAGTTATTGTTTGAAACTGTACATTAAAAGAGACGATGGTAATCTCTTCTTCTTATTAGTTTCACGCTGCTAGCTAAACATTCATTGACATACACACATTTAGTACACACACACAAAATGACAACATTAATTAGGGAAATAACGAACATTAATAAAACTAGGTTGTTCCCTTCCCTCCCTTGTCCACTTAAAGTACTCTACTCAGTGTCGTCGTTGTCGTTGTCGTTATTTTATTCTTTACAATATATGAGTACTACAACTTTATGATTCATAAAGATTTTAATAGAAAAATTTCAAGTTGTTTCTACAATTTATTTTTCCCTTTGTCTCTACTCTAGGTGTACACGTTTAAGTACCAAGAATTATTGTGAATAAATCAAAGTTTGATAAAAATTTGGCGTGGAGTAAGCCACACAAAAATGTTCTAAATATACAAACACACCTTTAAAAAAGCTGTGGCAACTCAGAGCTAACTAAAGTTAAAGTTAACTACCTCCATCGTCCACATCCTGTTCATTTGCAAAACTTGCAGCCATGCATAATGTCTGTGTCAAAGTCTTGACTCTAAATAAAATTATTTGTCTATTTATGTATACATTTCAGTCTCTGACGAGAGTAAAAATGAAACTGTTGAATAACCAGTCGACATCCATTACATCACAGAGAAAAGAAACAAAATATTGAATAAAGAGTGTACATAACCATGTGTTTATTATTAGCCTGTCTCTCAGTTCAGTAGTCTGACTACCTGGAATAATAAAAAATAGACTTGTTCAGTCCCAAAAATGTACGTGGACTCTCATGATTCATTTTAAGGAAAAGTTGGATTGGAAAAAGAAAAGGAAAAAATATTGAATACAAAGTTGAAGAGGTACCTTTGACTCTTGTGCATCAAGAAAAAGATGTGTATTGATTGAGAATATTTCCTTGTGTATAATATGATTATATTTTTCTCATGATTGACTCTATTGTTGATCCAGTGGAAACTAGTTTTCAGTGTACATAGCCAGTTGTCCCCATGTCTTTCGTTATAACTGGTGTGTGAGTGTGCCTCCTTCATCATTATCTTCTCACTCTCTTCTTCCACAGAAAAGAAATGGACGAACAAACAAGCAAAAATAGAGTTAAATCTTGTCAACACTTTCATTTATAAGGGTAAGCATTCAAGTAGGGATAACTGACCCAAGGTCACGGAGTAGAGAGAAAATTCAAAGTAATATGCATACTGTTACAAACATTAGAAAATTGATTAGGCAGAGAGCTAATTATTCTCAATCATGCAATAAAAGGAATCAGAAAATGTGCACAACACTCTCACTCTTTCACTCTCCATCTCTGTATCTTCTGGTTACTGTTGTTGAGTGTACGTGTGTGTGTAAAACCATCAAAGATTATTAAAGCATTAATAAAATATGATCATCCCATTCTCTCACATACTAAAGTACACAACACGTAAGATTTACGACGGATCGTTCTGCAACATCCTTTTTCTTGTTGCTGACGAACCTTTTGAGTTGAGATGAACATGAATTTCTGCATGGTCGCATCCACACAGACAGAGCAGAAAGTGCATCTCAAGTGCACCAACAGTCCATGACAGTTGTACGTGAATCGAATGAATTTGTGCAGTCACAGTATTCTCAGAGAGAGATCAAATGACAGACTCACAAGTGATTACTACACCAAGCCACAGTTTTGAAAAACAATAAAGTTATCCATTCAAATCACCATTTCTCTCTCATGATTGTCCCCATCTCAAAAATTATAGTCTCCATCATTAGAATGACAAGTTGTACACAAAAGTACAGTAGTTCGACATTGTGTTATTTCTGACTTTTACACCTTTCTCATCCACACACACACAACTACACACACATTTAAATGAGAAAGGGGTAGGTTGTGATGAAGATGAATGATCCTGAATGACGTAGAAACGGATGACTTACTACTTTTTGTATTTATGTAGTTTTCACATATTTTATTGCTATCATTAGATTACTTTTACATTTTCGAATGATGATGGATGTACGTAAACACAGTATACAACCCATTGTCTCTACTGTTCCTTGCAGCATACAATATGAAATCACCAATCCCACTGTATGGTAATTAATGTTACAAATGGAGGGTGTATGACAATAGAATATACAAAATTTGACACGCTGCATAAGTAACGTATGTAAAAATGGGATTAGACTTTGTTCAGTTTTATTGTTTTTATTATTATTAGACTGCAGACACACTTGATGCTCGAGTGATGGTGAAAGACCTCCATGGATGATGATGTCAAGTAAAATTCAGTACAATGTATTTCTCTTTAGGATTTGTGTGTGCGGATTCCTATCATGGAGACAACAGTTTTGGCATGAAAATTATTAAACAAGTTGTATTTCTTTGTAAATGCTGTGATATTTGATAGTTTATCCAAAAAAAGAAAAAAAAATTCCCAAAGTCAAAGTCTTGCTCACCTAAATTGAGAGTGTCCGTCTACCTCTCATAGTTTTCGATTGTTGATAATTCATACACAATCTAAACAATACTTTCATCCTTATTAAATCCCTTTTACTATCTCGTCTTCTGAGAATTTCATTCACTTCACAGATGGACATTGTTGTTGTTGTTGTTACTGATTGTTGGATAGTGGTGAGAGAGGGTCAGACGTCAAGAGTGAATGATTTAGGTTTGGAAATTGGAAATGAAATGATACATTAGCATTTTTACCAGGAAAGAAAGGATCTCATGCACCAACCCCCGTTTGTCTGACACATTGTTGTTGTGTGTGTGTGCTTGTACACAGAATTGTGTATGTTGTTCAATAATTGTAACCGTCTAATAAACAAGTTTGAACTTGACCCTTCTGAGCTTATTTCATCTCCTTTTACACTAAATTACTGAACGAACTGATAATGACTGTACATTGTCTGTTCGTGCTCCATGTTGTCTGTCTGACCACTTGGAAAAACCTACAAATATACACCACTCACATTTTACTTTGGCCCGGCTTTACACTCCTCTCTGTCTTTGTTCCACTTTTTTATTGTACACAAGCATACACACTCACACACAGTATCAACAAGACATGGTCGTCCACACTCTCACAGGGACACACACACAGACCATGTGTGTGTCTCAAAAGTCTCTAAAGGAAAAAAGCGAACGAGCCGGTTGATTTGAGGATCAACCATGATAAACCATCATGACGAATAATTATTGTCTGTGTGGGTAGGAGATGGATTGGGAATTTAGAATCCATATGGCGGATGTTACCAATTAAATTTCAATGAACCATCGTCTCTCTCTCTCGTTATTAGGTTAATATGAGACACACTCTTTTTCCCCCTTTTTTGGAAAGACCGGCTGGTGAGAGTCAAATAAAAGAGCAGTCCACACACCATAAATTTGTCATTTGTCCTCAGTCTCCAATCATAAATGTCAAACGAAAGGAAAACAAGAGAGTGATTTGTTATTGTGATTATGATTTTTTGTTTGATTTTGAGTGTCCACATTTGAAACAGTACAACATTCATGTATGTAAGTTCAGTGTCTTTTCCCCTGTTCTCCTTTTCCTAGACAAACTTAAATAGGGTACGGTACACACACACTGTGTGTGTGTTCCATTATGTACTTGACACATGGAGAAATCCTCAACTATTTTTTTTCTTTCCCTTTTTCCATTATCTAGGTTTTGACTGATTAATAATGGGGGGGGGGGGGGGGTATTATGTGTGTGTGTTTTTTTCACAAAAAATTGAATCTCTCAATGAAAGGATAAAAGATACATGAGGGATGAGAGACTCAATGTCAAGGGGAAGAAACTATCAAAAGTTAAAACCGCAGAGACAGTGAGGGAGAGAATAGAAAATGGCAATTTTCTTTTTTTTTATCCCTCTGTTTCAACTTTGTATGCTACCTGTGGCTCTACAATAATATAATGTAAAGAAAGAGCCGGAGACATTTCAGTTTTAAGTTATTTTTTCTGAACAAAAGGGAGAGAGAGACAATAAGGTATAGTGTCTGAGTGAAGCTTTGTATTCATGGCAAGTTTAGAATGTGTGGACGTGTGGGCGACGAGGAATAAAAACTAAAAGCGTTGATAATTCTCCTCCCAGTCAAATGAGTAAAAATGTGGATTTATCAAGGTAAGGCTTTATTTCAAGTACAAAAATTATTTAAACCAGAATCAAATTGTACAATTAAAAGATGCAGACAAATCAACATCGTAATGATGGGTAGAAATCCATCACACACAGACACACACTATGTATTTCTTGTGTAGGTAAGAGTTGTCGAACAACTGAATCCTCTCTTCATTTTCTCTTTTCATGTTCTTTGTGGATGCACAATTTATCTCACAGCCAAAGAAAAGAGTCACATTACGTCTACTGTGTGTGGATGATGAGGATTCTGGTTGATTTGGGTCCACACACACAAATGTAATGAGACTTGAAAGTTGTGATTCACAACTTGTGAACAAAATGGAGTTGAGACAAATACGTACTGTATCTCAGTAGAAATTTGTAAAAACAAGGATTAGGTAAGAATTTCTTACTAAGAAAACGTAGTTTTCTCAGAAATACGACATCAGGTTCATTTGTTGACGGAGTGCGTGTGCGTCTGTCCTCAACAATGTGTAGAAACACACACACACGAACACACGACAGAGAGAGACCGAGAGAGTTAAAAATGGAAAGAATTGGACATTGTGTGTATTTGGGAGGATTTTCTTTTTTTTGACACCATCCACAGTCTGAATTAGTTAACATAAAACTCAACTAGATCACCCAAACGCATGTAATGTAATGTTGATGATTAGAGGACGAGAGAGTCATTATCATGTGAAAAGGGCGTCTCACGAAACTTCTCAAATACCAAATAAGTTATTATAGACAAGGAGAAGAGGAGGAAGAAGGAGAGTCAAATGTATCAAAGAGAGGAACAAAGCAGAGCAAAAGTAACAAACAACAACAAGACAAGGAGGAGGAGGAGGACAAGACGACGACATAACAAAGAAAAGGAAACACAAGGATGGGGAGAAATCTTGCCGTACAACTACTAAACGTAGTGTAATTCCAATGATTTTATCAAAGGAAAACTTATTATTGTGTGGAGAGAGTTGGACTCTACCCTTTATATCTTCACTTCTAGTTATACCCATCCAATGTTAAATTATTCTTGTTGACTCCACGGATGGGGTATCCTCAGGATAGTCAAATGATGATGATTTCTCAACTCACTGGCCATTTTCCGAAATTATCAGACGACATTTAATGTGTTTATGAATTGTGTGTGTCAGTGAGTACAGTTACAGATATCTGTGCAATGTGGAAAGAGAGTTGAGAACAAGAAAAGATGAGCTTCCACTCGTGGAAAATAATCACTCACAAACAGCTCAAAAAGAGATACAGAATTGAGATTATGGAGGACTGAGAGGATGAGTGGCAGTATCGTACACTTTTAATGAGATTCATTTACCATGAGTGTGAGTAAAGTGTACCTTTGCCCGTTTTTCCCAACACACACACACACCACAACTACACAGATATGAACACTGCAAGGAGGTAAAGGTGAAGGAGAGAATAAAAGTGCCTTTGCACATTTTGTAGGTGTATAACTAAATATAATAAAGTCATTATCATACACGTCTCGCTCCATGCAATTTATGCAGAAAAAGAGTACTTTGCGATAAATTATCGTCATCAGATTAGCAAACTGAAACGACGCGTCACTGTATCTTATGAGAAAGGGAGAAAGACTGAGCTGTCAAGAGTGTAGTAGTTTAAAATATATGGATAAACAAGATCTGTCTCGATTCTGATATTTAGTGAATGGGAAATCCGTTGATCAAGGGGAAAAGTGGAGTCAAAATTATTTTGTTTTTTTCTCATCCTTCTAGAATCTAGATAAATGACATGAGGAACTCGACCTCCCTCTAAAATGTATGTTGAGGCATATTTATTTCAAAAAAGGGAAAGAAATACCCTCATTGTGAAAAACTGTACTGTGTGTGTGTGTTCCATACTGTCCAATTTGGGTGTAATTAATTTACAAATAATGTATTGAGAATATATGGACGTTGTAATGATATTCATCTGCCTAAAATATGTACATACTTTGTGAGGACGAGAGCGGATAATTTTGTCCTGAATTTTCCCCCTCTCTTTCTTTATACCTGATCTGAATTTGATGACCTAGTTTTGACAGACACAGAGAAGGAGCATTACGGGAAAATAATAGTTGTCTGTGTACACACTGTGTAGAATCCTCAGCTACGAGTAAAAATGTACGGACCATAGACCAAAGAAAGAAGAAATTCAATTCACAAAGTTCATTTCCTTTCTCAATTATTAGAGAGAAGAGGACGACCACATGAGAAGAGTTGAAAAGTTTGCAAGTAATAAAGTCAAAAAAAAGTTTTTTTTGGTAAATTATTCACGGAGATCATCATTACGACAGAGGGAACGAAGATATATTGTACTTAGGAAGAAGAAGTACACATTTTCTGTACCTAGATAGACAGACATACATGGAAAATACACAAGTACTTACTGTTGTGTGTGTGTGTGTGTGTGTGTAAGTATGGACATTAAACCAAAATGCATCACGGATGGCAATGATGCCCTTGATCTTCGCTTTCATCATTTTCTTCTTCATCCTCAACTGGCGATGATCATTCAACGTTACGTTTTCCCTGAGCCCATCCACCATATACGCTCAACAATTTAAATACAGGTATATTAGCCAGAATATAATACATGTCATCTCAACTTGGGAACTTTACTTGGGCACACAAAGATTTAAGTCTGTTTTAGAGAGAGGGGGAATGGAAAAAACGTGGCTTTGACTAAGTACGCCTCCTCCTCTCTCAGTCTTCTTTATGAGGGTGAGTGTGTGTGTGGCTGTGACATCGTCAGGTCACGACAACAACGTATTTTCCACCGAGAGAGAGAGAGAGAGGAAGACCTCCAACATGACACACTCGTCTTGGCCCAAATACATGTAATGTGATGTGTTTTTTTTGTCTTCCCTCAATTTGTACTCCATCCGTTCATCCTCTTCCACTCAGAAAGATTCATTTTTTCATCGTAATGACCAGGAAAATATGACATGGCCCTATTAATAATAATAATTTTCATCAGCCAACTGTAATTCCTCTCATTTAGTCATTTTCCCCCATTTACTTTGTACCTTCACAAGATTTCTTGAAGTCAACCCCAACGACTGACTCCATTGTTTAATCAATTATATTTTTAATATCAAAATCCTTTTCCTCATTCTCCTCTTCCGTCCTCGTATTTAGTCTCTCAAATATTATGTACTTATTGTAATTTCTTGCGAGTAGAAAAAAAAGTTTTTGTACAATTATACTTATTCTGTGATCCAAGCACACACACACTCGTATGACTCACACTCTCTTTATACTTATTGTAATTTTATTTATGAGGATAATTTTTATACAAAATAACAACTGCAAATGCGTAGAGAGAGAAACACACAACATAACGGAAAAGGAATGGAATTGGTTGAGTGTGTCCTTTCAAGACGTACTCTGACTCTTATTTATGCACATAAATTAGATGGATGTGGGGGAAAACCGGCTGAGCTGCACTAATGCCTTCAATAAGATTAATCGTCAGGTATCAAGTCTAAAATGGAATGGACAAGAATAAATTATAATATTACTGTGTGCTGTGTGTGTGTGTGAATTTTACTGTAGATCATATAGGAAAGGAGAAGGGAAAAAACCAGAATTTGAGATGTCAGACCAAGTGTGGTGGATAAAAATTGTAATGCATAAAAAAGAAGACAACTAAAAATTAGTTAAGAGAACCATCGACAATACACACACACATGACACACACACGACAGTGGATACCTACTTGTGTTCATGACATTTTTTAACTTTGTACAAATCATTCTAAAAAATCAGGTGTACAAATCTCTCTCTCTCTCCTCTCTACTGCAGAGTTGTGGAGTGTGTACTGGTCAGATTGTGAATTACAATTTGTAATAATAATAATAATAATAATAATAATGTGTGTGTGTTAAAAGGGGTGGACTAGACAAACATCACTTTCCTGTTTCAACAATAGTCATGAGCATCATAATGGATGAAGATCAGTTAATTGTAGTTACAGGGGGTATGATGTGGTATTTTTTATATATTTTAATTATTTACACATGTTTATCTTCAGACTAGAGCGTAAGTGGTGGTTTCAACAACATGGACAATAAATGTACCTGATTTAATGCTAACACACAGACACAGATACACACACAGATACAAATTGTATCGTACGAATCCAGACAAAGATCTCTCGCTATGTGTACTTGCTAGGTGTAGTTGTGTGAATGTGGATAGTACACACACACAATTAAAAGTACGCTTTGTTTTTGGATACATACTGTATGTAGATTAGGAGAACGGAAACTAAATATGATACTTACTTGGCACTTGTGTGTGTACATATGTACTTCAGCTACACAAATATGTATGAGCATTCAGGAAAAATATTCAGGAAAGTCAAGACTTTTTGACAAAATTTTCAAAAGAAATAATGTCAGACATAATAATTTTTTGGTCTCTTGGCTTCGTGTGTACATTAAATTGGCCTTTATCTCTCAATTTTTGTACACACATAACATACTCTCTGACTCTACCAAGACACACTGAGGAAGAATGGACAGAAAGAAAAAGTGTTGTTTATTTTAGTTTTTGGTTTACAAAATTTCAACGAATGTCTCATAATTGTGAATCTAGTAGCATTGTCATAAATGAAAAACTTTTTAGGATGCGGAAGACAAAAAGAGAGAAGTCAGTTTCTTATTTTTTAATGTAAAAAAAATTAACAATGTGGATGGGAGGAGTGTGTATGCTGACACACACACACACATTACAATAACGGATGAAATGAGATTTTAAGGTAAAACAAATCGCTTCCATGTCCTACCATGCAATGCCATGCTCTTTCCTGTATAAAAAATTGGATGGATGCAGTATGTACATTAGAGGAGTGTGACTGATTTTAATGCAACAATGATCTTGCAGTCCCTGTCTAAATATGTATTTACTGTACATGCTATAGTTAGGTAGTCGACCCGATCCTTAATTTTCCAATTTTGCAGAGCCTGTATTGTACATACAAAACGACAGATTACAATAGTAAATGATTCTACACAAGTAGTCACACTGTGTAGTACACACATGGATGCAGTGTGTTTTTTTGGATAACTTACTATGGTTTAACACATTTAAATGAAATAAGAAACGTTTAAGCTACAAATTTCCTCTATTCTTCATTTTTTGTCTCTCTCTCTCCTTCCATCGTCTTGTGTGTTGGGTTAAAAAGTAAACCCAAACCAACAAACGTCAAGCTCAATTGAATTTCAATGACAAACCCATTCCTCCCATTCGCAAGTCACAACACAACAACGAAAAGAGAGGTACGTAACCTGTAATAGTATATGGACATGGGACTTAAAATGCACTTGAGCATTTAATAATTAACTCTCAACGACTTTAAATACTCATTGTAAATACTAATTCTCTTTATTTAATAATGATGACTACTTGTACCATAAAAGTTTATTTTGTTATTTTAATTTCACACACAACTTTGTACACGGTAGACTGCCCATTCCTTACATAATAACATACATCACATTATTCACATTTGAGTACAAACACAGAGGGGCAAATTTTCAAGTAAGTAGCTTTGACGAGACTTTGGATGTTAAGACATAGTGTCAAAGCGAACAGAGGTCACGTCAAAAGATTATTATTACCTTAATTTTTTGTTAATATGTTTTATAATTGTTCACTCGCTGTAAGATCATGATTTAATAGCCCTACAGTGCTCCACAACAAGTTGTCGAGAACACAGTAATTACACCATTTGAATAAATCTTAAATTTGCACTAGACTCAACTTTGTCCGCATCTAAATGAAGTTTAATAATAATTAGCCAGTTCCTCGTTCCTCACAAGTCTGTGACTCATGGGTCATCTCATTCTCAGTAAATACAGTGCCAGTCAGGAAATTAGCATTGTTAAAGATGCATCAATGTCAGACTTGACAATGTGTCTTACATAGGGCTTAGGGGCGTTATGAAATTCAATGGAACTGTCTTTGCTTTTTTGCCAAAAGAGTCTGATCAAGAGACATTGATGACACAGTATGTTACACACTGTACACATAATTTAGTAAAGGTCATGAAAAAAATAAGATGCATTTAAGTCACAGTGCAAGCCACGAAATGGATTCCAATGGACCACGGATTAAAAAAAGATTAAAATAATCGACAACTATAGTTAATATAAATTGTTTCATTGTGCCTCGTGTGCGTAATGCATACTCAGTGTGTGTGAGGTACTAGTTAGGTATAAGTCTCTCAAATGACTCATTACACGCCTTCAGTTTTCATCAAAATTAGAATTGAGAGAGAGAAGAAAAAAAGCAGCCACAGTTTATGGTTCCGTGGACTGCATCTGTACAACCATGCTGAGTTTTATTTGACATTGGTAACTCACGGTGCAGTCACTGATGTCATGCTTCGCCAGAATCTTATTTTTTAAAATAAAATAATCATTTTTTATTAACATTTCTTCTATCATTTGTTGTTTGCCATCATCATCATTCACTGACTAGTCTAATACAAATTACTCAATTTGGGTAATTCATCGTCACTGACAATTCCTCAGTTACAGACAAACATACACAGCCAAGTCAAAAGAATAAGACACATGGATGTAATTGATAACAAATTGAATAAAAAATTATACAAAAGTAAGTATTACCCATGACAGAAAGTAGTACCCATATTTTTAGATTACATTATTGCTGAAAATTTTATTAAACGTGGTTAACAGGTTTCAGTATGTAAAAGTTGACAATCTAATGTTGTAATGGACCTTTGTTATTTTGTCACTTTTATAAAGTATAAATTTCATTGTAATTATAAAGTTTCTTAGATATAGCCTATGAAGAAAAACACAAATGGAGTCAGCCATCTTACATACTTCGAATGAAAACGTTGTCAAATTTTAATACATACCGTGAAATAAATATAGTAGTAGTAATATTGTGCTGAGATATTGATATTCAGTCAGAGTAAACAACTAACAATTTCTTTCTTAGTAATCCCTGAGTTTAATTGTCACATGATTGTGTATCAAACACAACACACAATGTTACCATTTTCAAACTGAGTAAAGACACGTTTCACAGAGTTGTTTTAAAAAATATAGAGTTCAATCCTCAACGATCCGAACTTTGCGAGATTGCGATGATGAGACTACATACAATATTATATATACAAGTCATCTCTTATATTATGTTATGTGTATCACAAATTTTGATTTTTTAAAAATAATTACGATCAAAAATAGAGGCTCTGTAATGTACCGGTACGACGAACATTTATAACTCTTTAAAGTAGAATATATAATTTACTAGATGGAACAAGGGAAGGATTCTTTTTTTTTGACAAAAAAAAACATTTTAACTACCAGGCAGTCATTAACATTATTTCATTTTCATTTGGGCTTTAGTAAATAATTCATCAGGTAGGTTCCTTTCGGAGGAATTATAAACATGGGAATATCGGATGTCTTCCTTTTCTTTCCCTTATTGTTACTACAAATTACCACACCATTGTTTGGTCTTACATCTTTCAACTGTTCAGCATAACCCCGGGCCACAAGTTTGTCATATTCTTGATGAGATAAATTATCTTGTAATTTTGAATCTGGATGTGGACCATAACCATATGCTTTATTATCACACAATTCTGCTGTGGGTGGAACTTTCTTGTAACCTGATGATGATGATGCCTCATCATTAGAATTCATCCTAGCCTTTTTTGCTGCTGACTCCTCGTCCACTGGTTCAAAATCTATTGGGACATAATCTTGAGTAATCATCATTTGGTCCCAAATTGACATGGGGAAAGCTGGCGGTATGGAAATTCCGGGACGACTATGAATTTGTGCTGTTGCTTCGGTTTTTTCTTTTCGAACTATTTCTTGTAACTCGTACAACTGGTCAAGTGCATCACGATATCTACATAATATAAATTTAGTACAATGTGATATATTTACATGGACACCATCTTATATTGCTAAAGATGCATAAAATTGTCAACTGAATAAATAAATAATTACTTTCTCAAGTCTCCATGTTCTTGAAGGAACATAATTTTCTTTTTGACAAATTGCACCTTGTATTCGTTCTTGATCTCCTTATTTTGTAAAGCTAGCTCAAGAGAGGCAGCCGCCCCTTTACGATCCGAAGGAAATCTCTCGTAACAAATTTTGAACACACTATTATACAATAGATGATTGCCTTTATCCTTCTTCACAGCCTTCCTCAAAATTGCAAGGGCCTTGTCTGGTTTTCCTAATTCCTGTGTGTGTGCATAAAATAATTGACATATATCTAAAAAGTCTAAATACCTACACACTTTGTATGTCTACCAACTTCCAGAGTAGATACAGTTCATCATTGACAAAAGGGAACAATGAATAAGAAAAATTTGTTTTTAAATCAAAAATTCAGAAAATATCTTACTTTGTACAAGAAGCAAGAATACTTGATTGCAATATTTGAAAACTCGTTACAGTTACGTGAACTCTTCAAAAAAGTCTCAAAATGTTGTGACACTTGATCGTAATTCCCTGCTCGTCTCTCTAGTTCGATGATATGTGCTTTAGCATCCAGGAGGTCTGGATACCATCCAATTATTTGTTGTATAAGTTCTCTTGCCCCCTTAACATTCCCTGGTATAATATGGGTCAGACACAAACACATAGAAAAATAAGACACACAAGTACATCACAAAATTTGTCAACTACCCCCACCCAGATCATCTCATAGTTCACAATGAAAAAATAGGACAGAATCAATTATTTAAAGATACATTTTGATTGTAAATAAACTTGTACATAAAATATTAAATTAGAATGTACTCAGACTCAGCTGTTATAAATCCTGGAAAGACATTGATTAATAAATAGTGAGAGTTACTGAGTACATTCCTCCTTACCAATTTCTTCTTCGAAAGCAGCCCACTGCATTCGAATTGTTGGCTTTTCAGGACAATGTACAATACATGCCCTTTTGTACACATCCCTAACTGCTTCATGCCACTTGTATTGGCCTGGAGGGAAAACTGGAACACTAAGTAATGATGAAAAACTAGTAGATACGGATTCGTCGCTTTCATTTTTCACCTGTTCTATTTCATTGGGTGGCTGCTCTGTGCGGCCACTCAATGCGACAGAACCAGAGGCATCTTCCCCTGCAATAATACTTACATCTTTCATCATAAAACGTTTGTTCACAGTTTCAACACTTATCACATTATTGTTTTTACTATCATCGTTGTCAGTTTCAGAAGAACTACCACACACACTGTTTAATATTGTGTCCATAACATCTTGTATAGTTTGTTTATCTTCCTCTTCCGCTGCCTGTACAATCTGATCCACAATATTATTTAACAAAAGCTTCACAGCTTCCACCGTAGCTTCTTCTTCCGCAATTTCCTTGGTTCTTGATGTTGTAATATCAAAGTTCAAAACACTCTTTTGAAAATGTGGAGAAATGTCTTGTTCATTGCAATCTTTCCGATGATATCTTTCCAAGAATCTTGCATACTTGCACCAAAACTGTTCATACTTGGCACAAGAGATGAGGCATCCTAAAACATGTTCATTAGTACACACTATATAGCATCAGTATCTCACAAGGAAATTGTATTATGCAAATTATGCCACATTTTAAATTAAATAAATAAAAGCTTACGTTCAAATAGTAAAACAGTTCGATCGTGATTTCCTTCCGAAATTTCAAAATTTAAATAGTTTTCCCAGTTTCGAAGTTGTCCTTTGTCCAATTGTTTTGTATGAAAATAAGGTCGTTTTATCTTTAAAAAATCATTACACACCATTAGTAATATTCAACACTATTTTATGAAATGGCTAAAAAGTTTTTTTAAGCAATGTAATTACTGAAGACGTAAATAACAGTTTAAAAATGTACTCACTCTATCTTCAAAATCCCACCGCTTGTCAGCTTCTGCTGCTGCAACGATATGAGTTTTTTCTAATCTGGTAATAATCTTTTCCTTAACATGAGCCATCAATTTGTCTTCTGGTTTGGATGTCTTGATAATTTCTCCTGGTTCAACTTCAGGCTCTTCTTTATACTTGAATTTTAAAACTTTACAACCCTTTTTTCGTAATTGTTCATATTCATTCTTGAATAGAAAATCCCTAGGATGATGATCCCGGACAAGAGCTTTGAAGCTAGGATATTACAAATACATAAAGTATGTTTTAGGATAAAGCAATTCGTCAAAGGTACGAAGAAAATTGATAAAGAGAGCATTGTCAATTACTTGTCCCAATGACGATTGTACAGTCTTGTTGGTACTCGTAATAAACGTCGGTAGAGACCAAACACATTCCTAAGATTTTGATGATTGAATTCCCAATCAACGTATGAATCCCACAACGAGTCACTTCGAAATTCCATTCCAGCACAATCCAAAGCTCGCTCATATTGCCTAAAGTCATCGAATATTCAAAATACACAAATGAAACATACATGTCATGTATTCATACTAATGATTGCAACATGTTACATAGTTAGTAACGAAATGATTAATATTGTCTGCACCACTTACTCTCGCATCATTGTTTCAAAGTCTTTTTGATGAGAATGTAAATCAGAAAACAACTTGAGATATGTCAACCACAAGTCGATGGATAATGGGTTAAATTCTAAACCTCGTTGTAGGATGGCTAATGCTCTGTTCAAATTTGAAATAAAAATTATTAGAGTCCTCCAGTCATGTTGCATGAAATGAAAAAAAAGAGACAATATGATCTAAAGATGAATACCTGTGAAAGTAAAGATGTCCTTTTTCCAGCTCAGAATATCTTTTCCAATAGCCAAAGCAGTAAGGAAATAGAGGTAAAAAAGCACCGTAAGCTTTACGACACTCGATCATATTTTTCTGCAACATACAAGACATGTCAATTAAATAAGTCTGACATAAATATTTTATTGATAGGAAATAATCATCAATATATCTTACAGTACTCTCTGCATGTTGAATTAAATAGCACCATCGATTAAAATCTCTCGGTGAATCTTTGACATACTCCCAATATTGTTCCATGGTTGTGTCTTGGGTCAGGTTTAAATTTTCATTTTCAGAGGGGACAATCTCCATAGGAAGAGGATCATAATACATTGAAGCTGCTTCCTCCTCAGCTGTAGGAGGACGAGGCCCATGAACTCGTTGTTGATTTGCCAATACTGACTCCATGGCCCATCTAGCTCTCTGCAAATTTGCAAAATATTTCAAGACTGTCAATTTAATAGAAAGTGTCTACAATGGTTGATAATTATTATGACCGAATTTGTACCTGTGCCATTCGAGCCAACTCAATGATGGACTGATTTCCATCATCATCATTTTCAGTCGTTTTACTTGCGTCAGGAACAATATTATGTCCAAATTCCAATGGCTTATCACTAAAAGGATCCACATTTGGAATTCCATATCTATACTGTGGACCAAGAATCAGTTCTTCAAAATTTGTCTTCTCCTCTGTATTGAATTGACCATTTTGATCAATTGAAGTCACTGCTTCAGCTCCTTCAGGAATAGTATGTTGTGTTGGGACAGGTTCAGTTGACTGCTCATTTGTAGTTGTAGTAGTAGTAGTAGTGGTAGGACTTCCATATCCGTAGTCTGAACCGAGAATGAGGGCCTCAAAATTTGTATTTCCATCAGTAATTAACTGACCATTTGCATCAGTCAAGACAACATTTCCATTCGGGACATTATTTTCAGATTCTTGTTGTTTTGAAGGTGATGTCTCAGGTTTGGCAACAACAACTGCTGAAGCATTTCCATAGCCATAATTCGCACCCAGACAGGCTCTCATAGACTCGGCCACTGCAATTAATTGTCCCATTTTTTTCCCTGCAACAGTACTGAGGAGATTACTTTCCTGAGTTGGAGGAACAAATGAATTTTGTAAATGGACCACTCCAGTGACAGACAGGAGTGGTTTCTCTGGCTTGGGCTTGTTTCTTCTTTTCTTTTTAGCCATTTTCAACCAAAATTTTGACAGAAATTAGAAATATTTTCCTAAGGGGCCCCCCTTAGTGATTCAAACTGTTGCCTCTCTTCACACTGTTGCTTTTAGCTCCCCGTTCCAATGCCCTAATTACGTCGAAATTTTCCTGAATGAGATGATTAAGAAATATTTTAAATTAAATTAAATTATGAAATGCATGAAAGTCATAATTCTGGATGATGCATCATGACCCATTTCCACCAAAATCGGAATTGACCAAATTTTTTTCGATTTTCCAATTTCGCTCCGTCTTTTACTCGCCACTCAGAGCACTGTGTTGCTGCATAGCAAAAGACTCGCAAGTCAAGTGTAGATTTTTATTAGAAAGTTATTTTTGAGTTTCTTCAAAAACTCATGGACAAGAAATTATATACATAATTATAATTACTAGAGAGTGAATTAAACGTCGAACAAGAACTATGATCATCCAGAACACGGAGCAACTACGGGTTTGGCTAACATCGGTTTTACAACCATTGTAAGTGGACAAAACCATACTGTCTGAAAGAATTACTTTTCTTTTGTTTTTTCTACAAAAAACTAACTGTCCTTTTGACTCTTTAGATGTGATGCTGATCCTGCTGCCCTGTCTAAATATGTTCTAGGTACAACCAAGTTCATTAATTGTAACTTCCACGAGTTTCTGGATTTTTTACAACTTTGAACTAATGTCTGTGTATTTTTTTTGGAAAAAAATCTAGCTCTAATTAAGAAGGACAAACCAGAGAAGGAACTACGGCAGAGTATGATAGATCAGCTGGATGTTTTTCTCCAACAAGGTTAGTTTTGATTCCTTTTTAAATTGTCCAGTATTTCGTATTGGAGTCGTTGTACGTTTTTCATAACCTACAATATTATTTTACAAACAGTGTTAAATGAGAAGTCATTATTTAATAAGTAAATTAGTCAATAACTTGTCAAAATGTTAATTTTTTTTTACTTTTGTTTTCGACACATGTAGATATTTGTATTCAATCTACTTTACTTTTACTTCAATGTAATAATACTAAGTTTTGTAATTATTGGTTTGTTCTTTTTATTTAACAGAGACAAAAGGATTTGTTGATCTTCTCTTCCATACTCTATCTACTAAGAGTTATATACCAAATATAGCAGTAAATTCAAGTCAAGATGCTGAAGAAACTAATAAAAAGGCTGTTGCTGATGTTTTAAACCCGGCCACAGAGTCGAGTAGTAGTAGTAGTAATCCGTTAGCTGTAAGCCCTAATTCGGTGGTGCTCACACCTAATTCAGGTAACTCGTTGTCCTTAACTCCAACTTCTCCAAATAATCTCTTTCTTGGGTCCTCTTCCGTTGAGCCAAGTCCTCCAACTAAAATCACTGATGCCAAGGTCACATATTCATCAAAGAGGGATACAAATCGGAAAGACGTAAGAATTAGTCTCTTAAACTTGAATCTGTTCAAGTAAATCCCAATTTAAATGTATAAATTATACTGAAAGTAATTTCAAGGAAAATTTTTGACATTTTAAATTTGTATGTCAATCTTTGAATTCAATTGTAGGATGACAAAGAAAGAGAGACTGGTGGTAGTAGGCAACAAAGAAAGTCTCGAAGTCCAAGACGAAGTCCCCCTAGATTACATGAACGCCGTATTAGATCTCGATCTCCACGTGACAGAGAACAATATCAACATCGGAGTCGTCACCGGGTTCGTAAATCTCCTCCTCGACGTTATGAACGTGACGGCTGGGATAGGAGGTATGTATGATTTTAACTACAAAATACAAAACTTTTATACAATCAAGTAACGGTCAAAAATTTCTACCTTTTCAACTAAAATATGATATGTAGCAATGCTAATAAGTCCCTTGCACTTTTTCATTTGACAAAGCAGGAGAAATGAAAGGAGATCATCACCTGTACCGGTTCGCAATCGTTCTGCCTCCCCTCGAACTAGAAGTCCAACAAGGTCATATAGAAGGACATACCACAGTAGATCCCGCTCTCGATCTCGTTCCTCTCGTGATAGATCTCGAAGTCTGCCCAGAGAAAAGTTAGACAAAAAAGACGTCTTGTTACCTGCTGTTCCTCCTACTACTACTGACGAGGATATGCCAAGTGTAGAAGTCCCTGAAACAAAACTTCAAAGTGTCGTCCGAGCTGTGAATCATGTCGATAAAGCGGAAAGTAAGGATTATTTCCCGCGACATATTACACAGAAATTATGATATGTACTTTTGACTTTCATACAATCTAACTGACAATATTATTTTGGGTATTTTATTAATTACAGAAGTAGGGTATACAACTGGAACTGGAGGTGGAAATGATAGGTGTAGAGACTTTGATGGTGAGACAAAACAAAAGCATTTTTATTTCATATGACAAAATAAATCTTGAATAATATCAATTTAACTTATTTACTAAATAAGATTCTTTCCCTGAATAATTTACAGAGAAGGGACTATGCATGAGAGGCGAGCTTTGTCCATTTGATCATGGAAAGGACCCAGTCGTTTTGGAGGATATCTCTGTTTCTCCAAATGCAACACCTGGAGACTACATGGGAGTTGGTGGACCAAACAATTTGTACGCTCCACAAATTCTACGTCCAACTATACCAATAATGAGTAAGAGCAAATATCAACATTGGTATTATTTATGTCGATCGTCCAGACTGGAATAATAAGCATCGCATAAGTAACTTTATTATTATTAATTATTATTATTGTCCCG